>NNCF01129425.1:413641-470549 GCA_002313205.1 Laupala kohalensis
GTCATATTACTAGTTACATATTTTATGACATACAATTTTGTTTTCATGCAATTTTTCAACATTATTCCTTAAATACTTAAACAATGAAGACAATCCTGTTTTGTGTTATTAGTGATTAGTAAAGCTAATAGTAGCTCTGATAACACAAAATAATTACAAGAATTTAGTAAAATTATTTAGTAAACTTTGCTGAACAGATACGAATTATTTCATCACAAATGAAAATAAATATGCTTCAACTTATTGAAGCTTGAATCTACTCAGATGCACCGTGTACATAGAAACATAGCGTTCTACTCAATCAAAACATTTCTTACATTTCTTGCATGAATGAAAATTATTTTGAAAATTATTTCCTCTCTGTCGTTTTGGTCACCGATTTTCCTTGTTTCCAACAAATTGTGCATTTTACCACTAACATTGGCGAAATACGGTATATGGACAATTCTGTTCTCATTTTTGTCTATTCGTTCCCAACCATGAGGAGCCGCAGGGATCTAGTCGGTACGTAGGGCTCTCTTGTGTAATTCATGAAGCAGTGTAGCATGAAGATCGCTTTGTTTCATGTGTCGTGCAGAAATACGTGTTTTAAAAGGGAGAGAGAAGGATGAAAGAGGACTGGAAGAGATTGGGAGAATTAAGGTGAATAATAACGGAAAGCGGGCGAGGATAGCACTCTGCACGAATTTACACAGGAATAGAGTTGAAAGAGAGGGTGAGATGAGGTAGATCAAAGAATGTTGAGAAAGAAAACGAAACTGCTTGGAAAGGAAAACCACTGAATGGGGTGTGAAGAGAAGGATGTCGTCGCATGTACCGTGAAGTGTAGTAGCGATGATGGTGAAGCGAGGGGGGGGGGCGGTGAACGGCGGGGAGCCTGCCGCAGCTGTGCAGTCAGCCGCTGGTTAGTTTCGGGCGCCGGGCTATGCGCACTATCGATTTTTGACGCCCTCCGCTCGGTGTGCCCCCGCCACCGGCTTCTCCCCGCCGCGCCGGGCAAGCCGTGGCTCCGCTCCGCTCCGGCACACCGCGCAGGCTGCAGCCTCAACCCCGCGACGGCTTCCCCGAATGCTCCGCGCGCGGGGAATGACACTGTTGCACATGCGAACTTCTCTTGCGACCCGACTGCTTCACGGTGGCTGGGCGCTGCAAACTGGATTCATTAACGGCAGCGTTTCCAATGTCTGGCTAATTGACAATTATGCGAGTTAGGGATTTATTATTGCTTTGTCTAAAATGAATTACACTTCGTAGTTCCTCCATTTTTACTCAAAGTTACGACAAATAAGTGCACTATCTTTTTTAACCCATTAACGCCCAGCGATATATTTACAGATCAGCCAGAATGGTTATATATTTCTTACAACTAACTTCACTTTTAAAAATTTGGACTTACGTTCTATTTTGAAGTTTGATAGATGTTTAGGAATTAATACATTTGTTTGAAGTATGATTATTTATACTTTAAAAAATAAAATAATAAAGTCGTCGTCAGGTACTTTGCGCAGAGTTGTATGTTTACGTCAGCTGAGTTTGTAAAACTTTTTATTTCAAGAATTTTGGACTTCTGCTAAACATGTTTCTCTCTTTTGCTATACAAGATAGGAGTAATTCAACGAAATGGTTCCCAAGATATCACTTTCCAAAAACTGTTGATCTATTTATAGATCGCTGGGCACTCTGCGTTTCGGGTATGGAGCACTTGAGGAGCATTGTCGACGTACGTAGAAAAGAGTCACGGGGCGGTTGTTAGGTGTCCTTTGTTCCGATATAGTGTATTTTCTGTATGAATATTTCCGTGTAAATATTCGCAGTGACGGACGATGACGAAGTGACAGATGCAATAGTTTTCACGATTGGAAATTATGTTCCAGGACCTCCAATAATGCACAAAATAAAAAGAAACCATGTATTTATGTACTATAGTTATGTGCGTGCGGATTTACTTATTCATTTTTGGCGTTTGTTTTTCATGCTATTTGGAGAAAGACTAAATAAAACGAAATAAACACATAGCGAACATACCTCTCGCAAAAATTGGACTCTGTTTACACAACACTAAGGGGTAAGCAAAAGTCTTGCACCTGCTACACCGTCCGAGATGACCTCTGACATTCTGTCAAAATGCAATGTTACTGTGTCAAAACTGAGAAAACTGAAGGTTTTGATTCTATTGCAACAAACGGAAATGACCCTGCTTTATGAGGACATGCTGGAGAATATTTTATTGGGGTCTGTTTACTATGCGACCGCATCAAAGAATTGCCGAGATCGAACTTTCGATCCTGATGAACATATATTATTTCCCGGAATTCTTCATCTTTATGCATCATTTCAGCGGTTTGGAATTTTTCGAACAGAATATCTCGGTCAACGTAATGATCGTGAAATATTATGGTCACAATAGTAAAAAAAATAATTCATAAACGGGAAACTCGTTCTAATCAAGTCATAGGGTTCCAAGCCCTGGCTTCCGTGCGGAACTGGAGGACACTGCTAAAACTTTGATTTGTATGGTGAAAGAGTCGGAGCTTACATGTAAATGTGATGATAGCATTAAAGATTAACGTGTGTTCGTCGACATATGCGGCGCACCTCCTTCACACAAAGAAATGTGCATTTAGAAATGCGCTTCGATGAAACGGATCATTATGTACGGAAAAGGAAGCGTCAAAGCCGCTTCCAAAATCAAAACACTCCGGGATGACCTCTGACATTCCGTCAAAATGCAATGTTACTGTGTCAAGAATGTTTTGAACAAGACCATGTCTTGTGGAAAGATGTATCGTTTTCATCAGAAAGGGAAATGAAGTTTTATAACAATACAGCGCATTATTTATAATCAGTTTACTATAAAATACGTTTTGTTGCGTTGCATGTTGCAAACTCAATGCATCATGAATCTGCCCAGCGATTTATAGATCGGCTTAAGCAGCTTAGGCAGCGTGAGAACGCTCTTTTCCCCGATTTTATCGATACTTATTGTCAAAAACAATTTCTATCTTTCTTATCACACATTTTTAAATGAATAGTTATCCTATTCTCATTCTGGACATCTAAACTATCTCCTAGCCAAATTTCATCATGATCGGTTCAGCGGTTTAGTCGTGATCAGGTAGCAAACACAGACACACACTTGCGTTACACATTTATATGTTAGTATGGATTGAGTATAGAGAAGTGCCCTCGCTTTCATTTTCAGCACTGTTTAACGAGGATTATTTTCTATTTTTTACTTTTCAGTAGAAATTTTTAAGTTTACATTAAATTGATTAAGTTATGCGTGTCAAACAGAAGCGTATTTTCCGAATTTTGTTTCAATAAGGTGTAATTTTGTTATCTATATAAATAAAAATTAAATGCGGTTCGTTAGTAAGCGCATCACTTCAGACCGGCTGGACCGATTTGGCTAATTTTTTTTTAATGTTCGTAATAGTGAGAGTATGGTTTTAGGGGGAAAGAAGAATTACAAAACTTGCTCGGAAAATTCAGGAAAAGGTGAAAGTTCTTTTTTCTATGGGATTTTTGTATGAACTCAAGACCATAACTTTCGACTCGAACTTTGGATATGCGGAATTTTTGTTTTGTTTTGTTTTGTTCATTATGGTCCTGGAAAAGTTTTCAGAAAAAAATTAGGACAATTACAAAGGAAATTCGGATAATTGAAATAATATACTTTTTGCGTGCACTCTCGATCATAACTGACAATGGGGACATATTTGGTTGATTCTTTTTTGTTTTGTTTTGGTTCCAAGTCGATCATATTCCAGGCACATCACACATTTCCAGCATTTCAGCGGTTTACTGCCGATAGAATTCATATCGCATAAAAATTTCCCGTTTGCGTACTTCTGAGTGTACTCCTCCTCAAATTGAATCATGGCCACAATCGATAAAAGATGCAATGATCACTCAGAAATACGTTTTTTTTTTCATTTTTATTTTGTTTACACATTTAAAATATCATTTCACAAATTCACAAAACGATCGAAACAAATTTATTGAAATTTGGACAGGACGTTTGTCGGGTTAGCTAGTATTTAATATATGTACGCAATCCTATATAACTCCCTGGACTGACATAAGATCGGTGTTAAAACTACGATTAAAGGATCGGTGTTGTAACCAATAATTAATATTTTTAGTATTGAATGATACCATTAGTTTTCTTTTATCTCCATTGCATTCATTCTTCTTTGATTCACTGTGAATGATTTCAAAATTAACAGATCTCACGATGATATAGATGGCCGTAATATTACTAAATACAATACACTTTATTTACTGAGGAAGAACAATAATATTGTTTCCAGCAATGTTATTCAGTAAAGGTTGAATGTTATGTAATTAATCTTCAAATAACGCAACGGCGTGGCTTGAAATGAGCACATGCCCTTCGAATAAAAAATGGTATAATACGCTTCCCACCTGTAGCCCTAACGTTGACGTACCTTTTTGACCGATCATCAATAAAAATGTTCTACAACACGCTAAAACGTCAGCATGTTGCTAAATAGATACCTTTCTCGTTTTTGCGAGTATAAGAAACAAGTTTCATCAGACATGGCAGGACTGCGCGCAATAGAAGGACGGACAGACAGTCGGAGGGAAGAACACGTGACGAGTTTGAATGGCGCTTAATGATCCCATTGAGCCGAGCGTTCTCTCGAGTTGCAGAGGGCGAGCTTCCGCCAAGTCCGGAATGATAATGAGCTATTGCAACGAATATCGAGTGGAAACCATTGGCGCCAGAAGCCGATCCATAGACACGTCCTTCAAATCAAATTGGGAACTTCAGCGAAAATGTCGCTTATTCTTTTCCTCGCAGTTCATATTTTCATTTCTCCCCCGCACTTGGTCTCTTGGAAGGTGTCACAACCCCCTCCCGTTTTTGATTATTGCTGTTTCTCAAACGCAAGTTGGTCTCGTAAGCTGAAACTTCCTAACAATCTATTACAAGCTGATTGCGTCTGTTTTCTCTGGAATTTTCGATACCTATGCGCTGGCAAGCCACTTTTGTTCGCGCTGTGTATTTTTATTCGTGAAAAAGGTGTCAAGTTGAGGGATAAATATTAATGACTAACAATATACATTTATTTTTCGTTTTTGATACTTTTACAAGCTAATTAAATTAAAAATAACTCAAAAACGAGTGAATGTAGTACGTTTTGTGAGAAATAAATTTGATTCTTTGAACCTCCGCCTCGAAATTCCGTTTTTTACATCATTCAGATTCGTATACTCTTTTTTTATTACTCATATATTCAACATAACACGGCGTGGAGTGTTAAAATTGGTATCCGAGATGAGAGTTATATCCAAATAGTTTTAATTTTCTGTCAACTTTCCGCGAGAAAACGCGGTTTCTTTTGGCGAGACAGTGTACCCCACCCGACCGTGAGTGTTACAGATCGCCACCCGACCACTGACGGGTTAACTCAACATTGTATTCACTGTCTCCGTATTATTTTCACGAAAGAAATGCTATCAAATACTCGTTATTTTGAGTTCTAAATATTACACTACATTTCGCATTTTCATTGGTAATTGCTTACTAGATAGATCATAAAATATTCCCTTTTAACGTTCTATTAGATCGTAGAAGTTTTAGCTTCAGTTGGCGATTACCAATACTGTCTTGTTTTGGGACCCAATAATTTCCTTACAGTATTAAAACTTGCACGTTTCTAAGAATTCTAGAAAGTAGTGGAACGTGTTCAATATAGCTATTACAACGCTATGAAATCATATTACCATATTGAATGAATATTGAATAGTCATTAATTTATCATATAATAGAGTTCATAAACGCTAAAGACTTAAATTCAATAAATATCTATAAATTAGACGATGATGAATGAATGCGAAATATATTATCAATTATTAACCAAATATGATAAAATAGGTCTGACTTTGACAAGGTATGCATTTTGGATCATTAAGGCCCTACCAATAATAATATGAAATAACAAAGTTTATAATGTTCTAATAATTTCATATGTAAATCATTCACGGGCAGTTACGTTAGCGCACCATAGATTTGTCACCCCCTGCGTACAGTATATTTGAATAAGTACTCAATACTTAATAGACAATACATTATTTTGTCCTTTCTTCCTCCAGTTGTTTATCATTCCACCAGCGTCAAATGACTCATGAAAAACAAGTAGAGCAGAGGGCATTTCGATTCAATTTCATTCATTCATTCGATTATTCTAATGAGATTCTCTTATTGATTGTTCCATGGTACTGACGTCGTCTCTGGCTGTCCGCTGAATGACTTAATCTGCTTTCCCTATCCTCATCTTAGGACCTCTTTTTCTCTCTCCTACCATGCATTCCAGTTCAACACAAAACCTTGTTCTTTATATCTGTTGTCGCGCATTTCCCTCACTTTTGTTGAACGCCTAATGAAATTTAATAATGATAACTCTAGAAAAATAACGAAGAGCAAAACATGTTAAGCGTGAGGCTCGCTTTTGGGTCGTTTGTTCTGCACACATATGGTGGATGATGATGTAACTAATCAGACATTGATGCCGGCGATCACAACTTGAATGACTAGGAATGGAAGGTGAAGTGAGTATAAGACCAAGATACTGGAGATTTCAAACAGTCACAATCATTTGGAGATCATAGTTAGTCATCGCGATAATTTGTATTTCTTCCTGAATGATGGGATGCGAAGTGGATGATGGGCTGGAAATCCATATTGTATGATTCGTCTTATGAACAATGTTATAATTTTGAAAGGAGGAATGGGATATAGTGGAGGAATAATTGGCATGTGAGAAAGGAAAGTAATCGAATAAAAGAACTTGGAAGAATAGCTGTTTCTCCTATCTTCTGGATAATATGATTCAAGTATTGAAGAAGACCTTTTTTTTCTAAGTGAAAGATTGAGGCAGGAAAACACATAAACGTAGTGCTGTAAACCAACTGTGAGGTGTTTGTTGGATAACCATAGTTCGAAGGTCGGCAAGTTCACCCAAACCACAATGTTCAGACTTACTCCTAAGCCTATTCAGCATCGTATACAATCGGGTACTATTGCATTGAGCCTATTCTGAGAGCCAAATCAGCCAAAGCGTGATACTGGCTTCATTGCCTTACTTGTTGTGGTAAGGCTGTGAAATCACTGCTCCGCGAGCCCCAAGGACAGGGTCGTTTACGCATCTGCTCTTCACAGCAGTACGGGTTTCCTCCTGCTTCCTGGTCAGAGCACAAGAGCGCAGTTCGCAGAAATACTCATCTGACGCCACACAGTGGGACGAATCCCATGTACTTGTTGTCGCATTAGTGATGGGATTCTGTCAACATGTCACACTAGTTGTATTGAAGTGAATAAAACTAAATAAAAATTTTACAGGAGGTTTGTTCTTAGAAAAATCTTAAAATATTACAGTTAAATTCTAAAATTTTTAGCGAAATTTCAGTTTCAATTTATTATTTCGGTTGAAACTAGTATATTACAACTTTCGACTGTACTGAAAGTCCACTTGCGAGTGTCAAGTTCTCAATAATAAGGGTAGTTATTTAAAAGAGAAATTTCCTTCTCGTTCAAACTGAACGCATGCTACAGTTATCCATGTAGTCTGATGCTCTACACTTAATGTCGAGAAATACATACCCCTACTTACAATTAGGGTACGTTCTTGGTGATTATTACTATAATTTTGCATTGCAACATGAAATTATTCTTTTTATTTTTCATAGCAGGACCATTAATAAAAGAAAAAGGGAATTGTATCATTTCATGACTTAAATTACTGTCTTGCGTTCCACATCTTGGTACTTGTTTTTATGAGAATGATTGTCATCGTTATATTGCTGTAAATTAATCTTCTTTACATGGTTTAATATTTTCCATCTGGCATAATACCCACAATCTACAAAAACACACACCTTCACCCATGCAGAGTTAAAAAAGAAGAGAGTTTGTTTTCCGATCAACTCGTTTCTTCCACCACTGTGACAGACGACTTTTCTCTTTCAGTCCGCTCCGACCGTTTGCCCTCCTTCACCTCAGGGCTCGAGATTGGCCTATATGAAGGGACAACTTGCTCTACAGACGTTTTGCAGCCTTTCAAAAGAATAACCTTCGTACAGGGGATGTCAATCTACCCAAGCGCTGCATTGGGATCAAAATAACCCTTCAAGATTCAGATATTGTAGCTATTATTACAGTTTTGTGGTGTAATGCATATTTTGGTGAATGTAGCGTTTCCTGACTGTAACTCCATTCTGACTGGAACTGTTCATTGGAATAACTCCAGTCGCGATGATTGCTATTGGGACAAAATGGATCTGCTTCGTCTAGAAACATACTTTGGATCTTTTCAGGTAATTTTTTGTGCGTTGTTTAAGTTTGTAACTGCATTGTATAGTAGGGGTTTCGTTGATTTGATCGATTATTGTAATATATGAAGAATTGTGGTGGATGAAGAGGGTTGCTTATATGTGGTTGGCACAATAAAGTCAACAGAAAAATGATATAGATTATACGGTTACTTCCCATTCAGCATTTCATTGGTTCGTGCTTTCACAGCAGGCTCTGAAAGTGTTTCGTAAAATCCAAAATAAATATTATCATAATAAATATTATTGATTGTCACCATCAACAAGTAAGAGGAATTTTCCAGATTTGTTTTTGAAAATTTCAATTAAATTTGCATTTGATCATGAATAATGTTGAGTCTTCCTCTCCGTTTCTCTGACCTGGAAACACGAGTCTTCGTTTGCTTTATTTATTTTATGATTGTTACGATCAACTTCATAATTCTCACTATTGTACTTCTTCAAATTAACTAGGTTTTCTAGTTCAGCTTATGACAAGTGATGTTCAAATTATTTTTTTACATCGAATGAGCCCCTGTGCACTACGTTGGTTTCCAGTTTCTGCCCCTTCTCTGTTTTCTTTGTGTACACATCTCCTTCATTCCCATGTAGTGTAGTCCTTTCTCTCGACTCTCCAACTGTAATTCTTTTTTAGTGTTTCGTACATACCTGTTGATATTAGAAATTTTGACCTCAAAGATGAGCGTTATGTAATATCTACTGGAATTATATTTAACTCTTCCATTTCCTCCTTAATTTCCCAAAACCATGAACTGCTCAACTTAGATCTTTTGGTATAATTAAAAAGTCAGTATATTTTGCAATATATTTATATAGTCATGGTTATTACATCATTGATACTTTTCCCTAACTTTAATTTTGTTACCATGAATTAATGCGTACTTCATGCCTAATTTTTTTCTTGTGTACTTCATGTGCATAAGAAGTTATAGAGTAGTCCTCAATGCATACAATTTTTTGTAGCAAGTAAAATTAACTCACTCATAAGAAGTATAGTTTATAAATAATATTCTGAGGTATTTTTACGAAATAATCTTTTTAATCAATTGGTATGATTTAATGCGTTTACAACTGGCAAATTGCTATTCTACAACACGTGGTAATTTCTAATGCACAATATTAAAATACAGTGAATACTCATGTTTTCTTTCAGAATAGATGGTGAATTTTCAAATAGATGTTCTTTGAAAAGTCATGAACAAAATGTTTCTTTCATTAATATTACACTTATTTTAGAATGTTTTTCATTATAGAAAATGTTTCAAACTCATTAATTTACGAAAAATGGAAAAATATTGAAAAATTAATAAAATGCAGAAAATTTGTATGAATATGGAAATTGTTTCAGACTTGCAACATGTAGACCTTACAAACCACATCACGTAGCGACGTGGGCAAATAATAGTCTACTTCAGATAAAGCTTGTAGTGACACTCAATCACACTCTCATCGACATCCATAATGAAACAGCTTCCGTCATCGTAGAAAATTGATTGAGAACTATTTTCAATAGTCTCAAAATCTATTAAACAATGAATTTTAACGTTATTTTTTCGAAAATTTGTTTCATTTAAAATTATCAAAAATTTCTTCAGTAGCACATCATCCATTTTAAAATATTTTTCATAAAAAATGCAATTTATTTGCATCGCAAAAGAGTTTGACGAAATATATTTTCGATTCAATAGTCTGATTTTTTTCTTTAAAAAAATCATTTTGTTCGAGTTATCTTGAATTAAGGCGCGCCTTGGATATTACAAGTTTTTGAAAAACGGTAAGACCGAATTCATAGTATGATGTAGATGTATTGTGGGGAAATTTTTGTAAATTTTAACTCTTAAATATTAATTGAATATTATCTCAATTATTCCTTAGTTAACTCATTTAAACCTATCAGTAGCGCCATAAATGGCCGATTGCCACTTGTAGACGGTTTGCAGTTTTGTTCTTCGTATTAATTGTTCTTTTATAGATGTGTCGGCTGAGTATTTGTATTGGTTTGTATCATTAGAGGTATGTTTGAAAATGGAAAAGGAGCTGAACATCATAAGCAAGAATATCAACCTTTTGACCCATAATTTTGAAATGTTTTCTTTAGATGTGAAATTCGACAAGGTACTATGTGGAAATTAAAAACGCCCTTGGCATGGAACGAAGTAGGGTAATTTCAGTTCGGCTGCTAGAACGTTTCAAAGCGTGGAATCACAAGAGTGAATATCATTCTGCGTTAGGTAATATATGATGCAGAACAACACATTGGAAAATCACACTAGCCATATTCATAAGTTACTGAACAAAATTAATATTGAGAATATCATTTCAAATGCTAATTAAAGGAACACGGGTGGTGATTAATTAGAAAGTGTTCTCTTATTTCTTGACAAAAATTTATTGAAAACTGTCTTAAGTGATATCAGACCATATCGAATGTTTATGTAATGGAATGAAGGTCTGTTTTGTGTTCAGTGAATGTAGTTCTGCATTTATGAATGTATTTAGACGGCTGAAAAGTGTAATGAAACATACTTTAACACTAACGGTATATTTATACTTAAAATAAACTGTTTTTGCTTTTCAAGCTCCAGAATAATTTGTATAGCCAGAATTCCATCATCAATCTGCTATCATATCATCCCAATGATACCGAATCTAACCTTTCAAATTTCAGTGTGGATTAACAAGTTTTATGGCGATCCGTGTAACTCTAACGTGACGGAGACAGTACCATTTTGTTTCTAACTGCGGTTTGTTGATACGCGCACCAACAGATGAAATGCATGTTTCTATTGAATTGCAGATATAAGAGGAAGATCACGAATTAAGGAAGAAAAAGTGAGCGGAAAGAGCCAAACAAACAGGGAGTTAGAACTACAGTTTGAATACTGTGGAAAACAGGATAGCGAGGGCGAGAGAAATTAGAAAGAGAAGATAGGATTTGGAGAAGAAAGTTGGATAATAGGGAAACGGTTAACCGGGGAAGTAAATATTAGTGAACGTATTAAATAGAAATGGAAGTAGTAGGACGATTGAAATAAGGTGGACGCCATAATAATGGAAGTACTCCTGTGGATGAGAGCTACTCTCTCGCGCGAAGGAGTGGGAGTGCAAGCCCTCAAGATGCAAAGGAAATGGCGCACTCTCAGAGGGCGGCCAGCAGATTGCAAGAATTACAAGAACTTCTCCGAACCACTTGACGCTCCGTTGCTGCTTCAAATGGAGATTCTCTTCGATATTTGTCGCGTTCAGTTGAACGAAACGACGTCGCAAAGGACGCTAGGCCGTCGACTTTTATGGCGAGTTTCGAATTAAATTAATTCTCACAATTATCAAGCACGTCTGCAACAAGTACTTCCCTTATTTTTCCTAGAATTGAAATAGTCGAAATTTTATCACGAATCTCTAGAGATTCATCAGATGAAAATTTATGAAGTGCAATCAACAATTGAAAAAAACTTCAAACAATCCACTGTATAAATGATTATTAAATTTGAATAATGAAGCATGATTAATGCACTAGTTTTAAAGCGTGTTCTCGGTGTCACGGTAATGTTAATTTCTTACCCACACATAAGGTAGATAACGCACTTACTAAGTTTACATTACTGAGTCAAATATCGCACATATACGTATGTTTTGATTTCTTTACACACAACCTGCCATTAGCAAAATCGCGAGGTACTCTTTAGGAAATTCTCTGGATTGGTTGCGTTTACCCACACTATTATTTTCATGAGTATATCTTGCTAGGAATGTCTTTTGGCGAGGTTCAGGTCATGAGATCTGTTTCACCTAGCCGTTGGACTTGACAGAGGGAATTGGAGGGTGAGATATGAGAATATTCGTAAGTCCCAAGAAACAGAGAAATGGTTTAGAGAGTTCCAATACTTGATATATGCAAAGTGTGGATATTAATGTCAAAAGAACAAAGTAAAGGAGAACATTTCTTCAGTCCCTAAGCACTGGTGATTGGGAGAATGGGGGTTCCATCGACACGTCATTATTTCAGCAGGGGATTTACTCATATATTCCAGACTTTCAATCGTTCGAAACCTATTTTCCTCAGCGACCTCATCTCTTACCCTTCTGAATATGATTTGGCGGACGAGAAGGTGATTATTAAGTTTGAACCTCATGAAAAATGAGTCATATAGCTTATTCAATAAATAAACTTATTTTATTGATACACCCTACATCACAATAGATAATTTGGTTTAAAATAGATAATAGATAATTTGATTTAAAATCACATTACGTGTCCCACCTACGTTTGATTTAAAGACTTTTTTTTGTCGAAAATATTTTTTGTATCTTAAAACTTTGCATCTCTTGTCACTGCGTAAAGAAATTTCCCAAGTAATTTACAGTAATACATGGAGAGAATCAGAAATCAACACACAATGGTATAGTATTCCTCAAAAAAGTGGTTGAGTATTTTTGTAAAAAACTTTCGCTACATCACAAACATGTGCAATTTTACTGAATTCATAACTGCATGAGAAAAGAAAAGAAAAAGAAAAATATACTATGTCAAAAAAGACAATGGTCCTGGAACATTATTCGTCGAGATTGGGACTCTAAACAAATTATAAGATACGAAAAGAATTGTGGGGTGTGTGGTACGAGCTTATAAAGATACCTACGAACTTACGAACTTACAGGACTTTCCGTGAAGCTTTTTAGTTTCTTTCAGACCGAGGAGTGAAAAATAAGCTTGTTTCATATTATAATCATGTAAATGATCTACTAATAAAAAAGAAACTTTAATTTCGTCTCCACAAATGAACTAATTATTTGCGCAACTGGAATGCTAAAACCTCAGAATAATATTTAAATTTGAAAATAATTTTAGTGTCATATAATTAAAGTCACGAATATAAAGTAGGCCATATACTATAGTTCAAATGATTATTTCGCATGCACGAAATGTTGGCAACATGGCGTCCAGTTGTCGAATTTTTAGAGGATGCGAAGATTTGGAAGAAATTCATAGGGACGCAATGAGCATAAAAATAAAAAATACTAACAGCCTTAAATCGTAGTAATTAACTCCTTTTTAAGCACTTGCACTTTTAAAAAATCCACAGTAAATTGTATTTATACCACTACATCAAAAATATTTGGTGTACTATTTTGTAACAAAATTTTTTCTATGCCGTCGAATTGATAGTTCTCGATATGTGCTAACAAGAAAATTTCCTTCTTGAAACAAAATGTTTAGTGAATCTAAGTTTAGTTGTATAGAGAACATGTACATCTTTCTTTATAACTAAATATTTTTATTCCAAATCATGGGCCCAGTGTCAATTTTTACCACATATTATTGAATAAGAAACGAATTACAAACAAATCGTCAAACGTATAAAAATAATTATATATTCGTCGAAATACTGAGGATTTTTTGTTGGCCACCATTCCATGAATTGATCTATGTAGGGAATAGATACATGGTTATGACTGTTGTAGGTGTAACTTACCTCATATTACAATATTCCTGTTGCGTTCGATTTCTATTTTGCACATAAATTGTTTCATTAATTAAGGTACCAATGAAGATATGTCAGATTCCATACGTTATTAATAATAATAATAATAATAATAATTGGGTTTGTTGAAATTATGTCGTGAGTTACTAAAAAAAAATGTAATCTCATTGAATTGTGCAGCATAGATAATACTGTGAAATTTGGGTTTCAGTCATTTTTGGAAAGAGGTTATTTACAAAATTTCTATCGTTAGTTTTAGCCATAGAGCCAAATTATTTTTCGTTCGTGGCGAATGATGTGGTTCGTCAAATATTTTTAATCAAACAACCAAATATTGTAGGTAAAGTAATTGGTTTCGTTAAATTTGATACATTCAACTTCACTGTTACTTTTATCTTGCGTCCGTGATATGATCTAACCACCTTTCAAGAATGTTTTCGTATAAGTGAAAATGATTACCGGACAATTTTTCAACATTTAAAACAATCATTTATATTTGAACATCCTCAAATAGTTGTTATTAAGTATTCAAGGAATAATATTATACAAATATCATGCAGTTTATATGAAATTTCCGACATCCTTTGATCTCCCCATATCATATAAATAAAGTACCCATATGACACAGCATTTTCAGGTTTATGTCTCTTCTTGTTCGAAGTGTATTTATAAAATTCATATATTTTTCTACGACAATATACATTTTTCTTTGGTCTCCACACTTTCGAGACATAGAACATGAACAGGGAGACTGTGAAGTAAGATCAATTAATGCTGCCCTTTTCTGCTAAGGAAAACGTCTGTGTGGTGGTAAAGTATTCACTCAATCCTCTCGAAGTTCAACGAAAATCTTTTTCATTTTCGGAAGAACACTTCTGGATAAAGCTTTTTTTCCCTCTCTTGATGTAACGTTTGATCGAAAGATTCGAAAAGAATTTTAGATATGTATCAATAAAGGGAAATTACTCTTATAGAATTGATAAAGACTTTCACAGTTATCATTACGTTGTATTTCATCTCTTTACTCGTTGTCCAGTGCACTCCCGCATTCCATGTTCGGCATTTGTCACGGTAAAAACTCTGGTATACTCTCTCAACAATGGTTTTCAGCACGTTCTACCCATTTATACCTTCTCATTACACCATACCTTTACGTATACTCCTCATTGTCATTTTTCTTTTAATAAAAATGTCCGTGAGGCACAAACGTATCAGCAAGGTAACGAGGGCGCTTTCTCCATTCACGGACACGACATCTCACCACTCCATTCTGCCAGATTGTACTCTCACCGTCCCGGATCTCCGTCACAAAGACGCTCTGCCATTGTCCTCGTCTCAGCTTGTGTGACACTCTCGTCCCAGTCGGTCCACCGTCCGCGATTCTGAGCCTCCCAGTAAGCAACACCCGACGCGCAGCATCCTGCCCGCCGCATGTGGGTGCGATGTAAGGCCCCGAGCGCAATCGATACGCGAGAGGAACCATGCTCTTGTTTCTAGCTCTGAGCGCAGAAAGAGAATTTGCATCAAGGTGGACGCTCACGCCAAGACTGGCCTCGCACAGGACTTGCTCGGAGATGATGAAAGAAAATGAGCGAAGGTAACCAAAGATATGTTGGCCTCAGTGCCGGTATGTACGACAAAGATTTTATGGCCGGAAATGTTGGTTATTCTAAAATACGATGAAGAATTCCGTCCGAATCAAAGAAAAGGGTAGTCCACGAAACTCGGCGAGGGAAATGAAAAAAAATGGAAGAAAGAAGTCACAACGTGTTGAGAAATGAGAAGTGGTCTGCGCTCCAGCGTAGAGCGAGCGCCTGAAACGCGCGAGTGGGATCGCCACGCCGGGAGCCAGTGCACGGACTGGAATGGATGAGGGGACTGGCGTGGGATGGACGCGTTATCTAGTGGCAGCCCGTTCTCTTCTTCCCTCAACGGACGTGGGGCCGCGCCCGCAAGAAACACGGTAGGCCGGTCGAGCCAACGTGCGAGCGACGGCGGACCAAGCGATCGGTAGAGCTCCCCGTTCCCGGCGTCTCCGCTCCGCCACCCACGCGGTTCCCTCCTCCTCCCCGCCCGGCCCAGCTCGGCGCCGCGCAGGCTCCGAGGGCAGCGTCCCCGCCCCGCCCCCATGCAGTCGTGGCACCGGCCCAACGAATGGCCCGCCGCAGACGCCCCCGGTCCTCGTCACCACTCCCCGCCCTCGGCTCCAGCCACCGCGGCGCGTCGCGTTCAGCGACGAGCCAACTGAATGTTAGTGTATCCTTGCGTCAGCAGTCTCCGCCGCCGCCGCCGCGGCTGCAACCGCCTCGGGTACGGGCGCAGACGGAGGCGACGGCGGGCGTTTACTGATGACGTCAGCTGTTGCGCGCGCCGCCATCTTGGAGACAGTTGAACGTTCTCCAGCGAAGGAAAAGCGTCTTGTAATTTGGAAGCGGCGCAACGCGACGGGCAGCTTGGCTAATAGAGTGCTTGAATGCTCGTTGTCTTGCGTACACACAGTGGAGGCAATTAGCTCGACTCTAGGCGTTCGCCGAAATTCTATAATTGATCAAGGGAAATCCGTAACTTAACGGAGCGCAGCGCGAACTCACTTCACGAAGGAAGAAAGTATCAGTTCAGCGAACAACGAAGAAGAAGAAAGCTTCTCACGAGAAATACTCGCGCCTCATGCATTTATTTGTAAAACAAATCTTCTCATCGACATCTTGACATGAAATGTCGAAGGTTCAGAATTGAAAGTTGACAGCAACTCCAAGAAAGAGACCCTAAAAGTCGTTTTTAATAATCCTCTACAATATACAAGATATTCGAGAGGACGGTGCTAATTAAAAAAGATTATTTGAAATATATTTACTCACGAATTTAGTGACAATTCCTTTTACCTTAAATGTCTTCCTCCAGGTAACTGAAACACTTTTTTTAGACGTATTATGGTGTAGGAGAACAGTAAGTTCAATAACGCTTCAATATCACACCATTGTAGAAGAGAGAGATTCATGACATCTATTTTTTATTAAGACATTTTTCATCAGATCTCATTCTCTTCTAATTGAACAAGTGTTTATTGCATTAAGTGATGCGTTTCGTAACCTGAACATCAAACTACTTCTTTGTTCTATTACCTATTCTGAAGCTTAGTGAATCACTAACCAGGTTTTATCGACTGATATCACGCCCAAGATTATTTCAATAATGACTCGAACATCTATCTTAGGGATTGAACGTGCATCATAATATATCTGATTTGTACTTCGCATATGGAAACTTATTGGAAATTAAATCATCAGTAGAGCCATTGAACTGCAAAATTGTATTATTTTATGTTCGATGTTTTAGCTTCAGGGTGAACTGTTTTTATCTAATTTAAACTATTCTATTTATTTTCAAACTGAAGTAAAAGTTATTTATTTTAAGTGATGTTGACATTAACACTTGGATCATTGGTGAACTTGACATTCTTTAGTTTGGTTCAAAACAATTACATCGAGACAATTATATTAATAACCAATTCAGTCAAATATATAGGAAGCCAATTATATTAGTAATTTTATTCACAGCATAACATCAAATAGATAACGCTATTAAAAATTCGATTTCTTCGTTGAAATTACCTCATCGTAAAAGGACACATTAATTCTGACATTCAGAAATCATGTTAGATATTTATGAGAAAAATTGACTTTAAAAAATTCACTAGGGGCTTTGGTGCGATACCAGTGCGTATTATTGAAAAATAAATAAAACGTATATTGTTTGTCTTCACACAATAATGTAGCTTGAGTACTGGGCATTATCTTGCAACATTTAAGCGAGTGGAAACTGTTCTTTCATTTAAGATCGGAAATGAAACTGCTATTAATTAGAGACAAACAGCAATAGTTTCTTGCACAACTAAAACCATAGAATAATGATCGCAAATAATATTCATTAATTTTCTCAGAAAACTACCTCTCGATAAGTTAGCGCTAAGCCGTAGTTTGCAGTGATACCACACTATCTACTGATATATTTACAAAATCAAGATGTAGAATATTCACTGCGGTGATATTTGTTGTTTTATCCCAATCGTTTACATTTTGTTTACTATTTTTTGAAATAGTAATACTTCTGTGTTAGAGTAACATTAATGATACAGTCAGAGATCATTTAAAAATAGAAGGAAGTATGGGAAAATACTTTATTTCAAAAGTGATTTATGATCCGTTAATGCCCTAAAAGAAGACTGAGTTCGTCGGAGATATTTATTACATTTTTATTGTCTAACATCAAAGAAAGTTTGACATTGTTAATTATACTAAAAGTACTAATATGTTTCGATGATGGATAAATGTGTGTTGTCGTGTTACAATAATAGATAACTGTGGGTGCAAAATAATATGTACTTAGTGAACACGGGATATACTTCTGCTCTTTGCACAACGTAATTATTGATATAAGCAATGTATTTTTACACACATTCTGTGTTTACTCTATCGAAACCTCTATGGCCGTACCAAGTCAATTACTTTGGAATCGACCTAATTGTCCCTCCGGTGGCTTATGTGTTAGCGTGCTCGCTCATCACTAAGTCACCTCGGGTTCAATTACCAACGGAAATTGAAATCAATGACATGAACCTCGTAAATTCCATAGTTTCCCAGTATTTACAATTTTCAGTTTATTTATTATATTAAGTTTCAGATTTATTGTATTCGTGTTTAATATATAATACCACCTACGTACGTGAATTTTGGTGGATTGTTTTGTATTTATACCTCATACGCTTCAAAGCCGCTTTTGATGTAAAATAAGTGAAATAGAAGACTGATATCAACTGACGGCGATGTAAAATTAATTTAATTTAATGTTTCTTTTATGACCATCAATTACAGGTTGGTGATGGTTAAAAAGTCCAGTTTTATTTGAATGTGCAATTTTAATTTTTAAATAAAAATAAATAAATAAATTTCAAAACTTATTTAAAAATATTAATATTTTATTGAGTGCTGATGGTTGTGCAGCCTTTAAGTTCCTGAAAAAGAAAATCTCCATCTCTTTTACAAAAGAGATTTGCTGGTGAAACAGAAGTCGCGACTTTATTTCCTGCTAGTGAGTAAGTCAAGTAATGGTAAGTGAATTTTAGAAATAGAGTAGAAAAAGGATTGGTGGGAGCAGTTGTAGAATTATATTATTTCAACGAACGTCCGTGAGTAACACGTGTATCCTTTAACATTGTGAAAGAAATGAGAAGTCTGGCAAGTCAGAATCTTCTGACCGAGATGTCCGAGTAGTATGTTCAAGAGTAACACTAAAATGTGGATGAATATGAATCGACTCGTGATACGATGTTAGGCGCCGGATAGAAACGCTCATCATCTTTTACTACCGAGTGTGAGCAGCCGAGATAGGAGGCGACGTAGTCGCGGACTGCGAGCGAGAATCGCCGAGAGCTCTCGCTCGGATCGGCCATTTCCGCCGAAGGTATCGAAGCAGAATGGACGCGAATATGGAAGTGTGATTGACGGAGAGGGATCACGATAGAGGTTCAGTTAATCGATGGAACCTCAGGCGCGCCAAGTGCCTGACGAGGCGCCTTCCTGGAACCGGGTGAGGCGGCAATTGAGTGCGAGGGGATAAGTCGGGGGGCTTGCATTATTGAAACGAGACAAATGCGTGGTAGTATTCCATCGAACTCGCCTCATATTGCGATTACAATTATGATGATGCGTGCATGGCATCTATGATGACGCGAAACTTAAAAAATCTCGTGCTTGACAACGTACACTTTAGTTTCATTGTGAATGAAAATAGAGAAAATTGGAATGGGGTTGAGTTATGTGTTATTGTACCTCATTTCCTAAGAGGTTTGGTCCAAATGAAGCCTCTAACCACAATATTTCGAACATTCATCGATATTCCATTTCCTTTTATACAGAGTAACCCACAAAACGGTTTACACTGTTTGAAAATTGTTGAACTAATCCGTCATGATTAGTGCTAATTGCCATGTATTTTTTCTTTTATTTGCTGTTCAGTTGCCAATAGTGACGAGTGATTGACAAGACGGCTGAAATCTTTCCTTTGAGCGACAGTAGTGAATTTTGAAGTGTTCTTGGAAAGACGTGCACAGACGACGTCTGGCAGCAATTGATACTGTGCCATTTCGTGTAACAAGTACGAAATTACGCGTTTGAGAGGGAAGGAACTACGTGTGATCTGAAGAAGGGGCGGTGTGGCTGGAAGAAATAAGTATCGGACAAAAGAGGGATGGAAGTAGTGGTTCAAATTTTCACAACATTTTGTGCCAGCTGTTTACCAACGCAACCGAGATGAAGGTTGATTGTTTCAGAGAGACGGCACACCGTCACATCACCATCGAGACGTGCGTGAATTCCTAGATAAAACATTTGCTGAGAGGAAGATAGGCTGAAGAGGAAGTGTCGTGTATCGTGATCTAACGCCATGGGGAACTCTAAAGAACACACTGTCTACGCTACAAAATCACGTACGCTGGGTGCCATGAAGAGAGGTGATTGTTACTGTTCGTGAATCCATTTCTATGGAAACCAAATCACATATTAGTCGATCTGTTCCACAGCATTACAGATGATATATTTTTGCCAATGGAGGAAATTTTGAACATCAACGTTACGACATAATCAGTAATGTTTCGAACATCTTTTTGACTGGAAAAAATTATATTTTGAGAGGCTACTGAGCGACACTTGGGGGCAAATATCGGAATGTACCACAACTTATTTAGTGCTTTAAACAATTTATAAATGACATGGAATATACTAAAATGTGATATCACGTTTCTTCGAAAATCCAGAAAATAATATTTGTAATGATACTTTATGTTTGGTGATTCGTTATTACGGGAGAGAAAGTATTTACAAAAAGTTATCTTTTAGAAATTGTACACCGTGATTTGGTGTTTATTATAAGCAGGGATGTAAACCTTTCTCTGAATCTATACATTTGAAATAGCCTCTCGAAAATTGCTCCGTAGAAAATATATTCCATTATACTCAGGATATTTTCTAATTTTCAATGTCATATTCGCGATTGCACCCACTGCGCGTGGACCAGATAACCGGCCAGAGCCTATTGTGAGCAAATGCGCATGGCCGTGTCTGCTCCGCGCGGCGGCAGGAGCTGCGCGCCCGGCCAGCGCCGCGATGCCTCTCTGACGCGTTAAGCACCGAGACTTGTTCAACATTCCCAATGTAATCACATTCAAACACAGGACGCTTTGGAAGTACGTTGCCCACGCTGGTGGGAATGAAATACGAGTCTCGAGATTCACTGGAAGCGAAAAATGTATCGGTGTTGGTGCAACTGCTGTGTTTCGTTGAGACACCTACACCATTCTTTTTTCGTCCGTATCATAAACATTACATACGGCTGTACTCGAAGGAAATTAGGGAAACTGATTATAATATGCACTACATTCAAGTATATTTCAAATAAATCGTTTTCATATTTTCTCAAGTGTGAATATATTTTATTCATATTTTAATCGAATAAGTTGAAGCTTTTAAAACTTCATGAAAACAATATTCAACTGAACTCCTCAAAAATAAATAATTAAAGAAAACAGTCCAGAAAAAAGAAATGATAATGCTTTCATGGAGGCAACGCTCACGGATTGCTACATAAGTCAAGGACGAGGCATGAAAACGTATTGAAAACAGCAAATAACAAAGTCCCTCATTACCGATGATTCCGAGTTATAGAACTTATGGGATAATAGCACGCCGTATTACAGAGGTTTTACAGTATAATGTTTCTTCAGTATGTAAATAATTTTCTTTTTGTATCTGACATCCACAAAACACTGAACAAACAAAAATAATTGGCAACTTAATGAAACCAAAAATTCGCTTCACGTAACACTAAAAACAGCGATACAATCAAATGAAGCTTCTTCATGAAATACAAGATATCATTATTTCTCTAATGTGTGATGATACTTGATTTAAGGACAAGTTATGCTGCTGTCATTTATTGAAAATTCGTTTCCGTCACAAAAATCGTTTTTCCCATATAAACATTTTCCTTTCTAGGGAAAATTCTTTGAAACCGTTAAATTCGAAATGTAATTTCGTTTCTGAGGAACGTGCGTCGGAAGGTGATGGAGATTTATTTTCATTGAACGTGAATTTTTAAAAAAAAATTTTTGCCTAACGCAATGACTTTAAAGTCCAGGGTTGGTTACTTTGGATATGCAAAATAGTTTTTTGAAAGATTTTTTTTTCAGTCGCGCAGCGATATCTAAACCGATAGATTTAGAGCTTCGAAATTTGGTACGAGCGTTCTTCAGGGTGGGTTCAAGAACAATAAGGAGCGATTTATTCGAATTCGAATTAGACTTTCCTTTATTTAGTTTTATGCGGTTTTTTATGTCCACCGCTCAGCAATCAGATTCTAAATTCGGCACACACGTTCTCTAAGGTGGGTCCTAGAGACGTCTTAGATTTTTCTTGCATTCATCGATGGCGATTTAGAAGGAAATGTACTAAAATCCACACTTTCTCGATAGCAAAGTAGGAGGTACTGCTAAAATCTAATATGATAACATAAGAACTTTCATTTCAAATGTATGGATTCTTCGAAATATCACATACATTTCTTTTTACTCTTTAAATAGAATGAATTATTAAAAGTAATCACCTCAAATATCTCCTAAACGAATAAAGGTATCGAAAAGCGGTTTTTACAAAGATAACTCGTGTCATACAAATTATCTGGGATTTGTAATTGTATTAGCTGATGAAATATTGACACTTTTATTTATTTTTAAATGTAACTGGGTATTTTTTTCTGCAATGATTTAAAACTGAAGAAGAGACAAATAAAAGAATGTGACAATTGTTGAATTTGAACCAATAACAGAGAAACAGTATCGGGAATAATTCAGTATATCTTATATGAACAAGGAAAACTGCCTTTTTCACGCCGCGCCAAAGGACCTCGCCCAGGCGTGAGGCAAGATTTACTTAACCACGCATTATATTAGGAAATATTTAGTGATTTACTATGCTGCTCTTTTGTTATTATTTTTTCAAATTTAATAAATGTCATATCATTGAATTCGTATTTCCACGGTATTTGAAGCAGTCGTGCAAAAAATAAGCAGTTCCATTAAAAAATCAACAAAAGGGTCTACACGTTTGTACTAGACGCATGTAGTACAAGTGACTAGATGCATGTAGCGACTTCTATAAGAGAAAACCGCACTTTGGTATTTTGATTCGTTTAGGAAAGGGCTGTCGAACTTATCTTATGCTGCAGGCCATTTTCAATACTCTTTCGATCGAGTCTGCACGATGGGTTTCGGCAAAATTTGGCCCGACGAATAAAACTAATTGATCATGTTCATTTGTAACGCCATATTTTTATTCTTATCAACAAATACACATTATTTTAAGAATCAGACAAATTAAACACTATATTTTTATTTATTTTTTAAAAGTATTTTCAATATGTGGTATTATAATAAAAAGATTTCCTGGTGTAATATAGAAGGGGGTAGTCCCGAATACATTATTTTTATTTTCTCTCTCCGGACATGCCACGTAAAAAATTAATTCTGACAGCATAGATTTATAACACAAATTTATGATTCTCACCGTTTGATGAAAAATTTGATGTAAAATGTATTGTAATTCGCGGGCCGCTAGTTGAAACGCTAGCGCTGGTTTAGGGGATTCTTGTTCGCTTTAATGACTCACTCTGGATGTGTATTTAAATTTAAATTTGCGATTTGATATTGAAAGAAAACCTATGAATAATATTGTAAAATTTAACTCGTTTAATAATGAAGCGTATTCATCGAAGATCTTAGCTTTATAATTATACTATTTACGTCCATTTATGAAACCTATTATAATTAAATATGCTATGTAGCTTAAGTTGGATTTCACGCTATATTTCTCGTGAATTTTTCCCTTTGTCGGGTGTAACATTAAATATAGCAACATTAAATAGACCACTAGAATTAGCGTAAACATGACACCCTCTAACCTTTCATTTATTTTTTATTAGCATGTACAGATAAAATATACATCAAATTTCGATCTCTGATCATTTAAATAAGTTCCTCGCTGTACTAGGAATGGTGTGACAAAAGTTTCATTTTTCTCTCTAAAACTGTAGCATGTTCAGTAAATGGTTTTAAGAATGTTTGAAAGGAAAACACAGTTTTAACTGGAGCTTTCTTTCTCTTACGCACTTTCAAAGGCACTTAGGTAATCCAATCAATTTCCGCGAGCACACATTGACTCAAAGTGATAATCAAAAGTGGACCTCTAATCGGGCCTTCAAACGGATGCGAGAGACAGGGCAAGCGGAAGAACGGTTCAGCGTCCCACGGGAGATTTAACCCGATTTCCGATCACCGCGAACGATCTTTTTGCGGCTGCTTTTTCTTTCCTTCCATCACGTCATTTTCCTCTAGTGACCCCTTCACTCTTTTAGACTTACGCGCCAACTGGAAGATGATTGGAACATAGGACAGATCACATTTTGTTGGTGGAGACATAACTCCGTTGACTTAGGAAGAAAATCAAGTTCCCGTACGATATACAGCGAAACCCTCCATTTATCCATCAGCAATTTTCTTGTATTTAGATAAGCACGACAATGATAATATTACTTTTTCCTAATTGTAACGTTGTCCAGACAAAGCATTTCTTGATAACTGTTCTGCCGCTTCATGGACAGCAATCTAATAGTTTACATTTAAATTTACTATAAAAAAAGCAGTATTTGACGCTGTGTGGGGTTTCCAGAAACAAGTACTGGGCCATCCCATCCATTCCAATCAAGGGCTCAAGGGCGAATTTAATATATCTAAAAGAGGATATTTAACAGGTATGTGCTGTTATTCATTCATTACCCTAAAATAAATTGTAGCTATGAAAATCAGTAAATAAGCGAGGTTAATAATAACAAAAATGTCAATGACATCCCCACCTTTACGGAAACTCCACCTACTATGAAAGGAAAACGGAGAAAAGTTTCAATTTTCGCATTTCTTAGGGCAAAAATAGTAACAAAGATGTGAGGCGGTGAAAGGAACATTAATGAAAGATTTTAAAATAAAGAAACTTTACTTGTTGGCCTCTCAGAAAGCAGCAAGAAAATAGAATATACAGCGCTGAAATGAAAATGCTAAGATGGGCGGGAGGCGTTACGAGACTCGACCACGTCAAAAACATCCACATCAGAGGCAGTTTTAAAATGTTGCTAGAGAGCCGACTTAGGTGGTACGGACATGCCATTGACGACCAGGAAAGTACTTGACATGAGTAACCAGCCCAAGGGACGCGGTAGACCCCGCCTCACATGGATATCCCTATTAATAAAGATATGCGAGAGCAACAATTAAGACCACAGACCACCCAGGACAGACCGTCTTGAAGAGCGACCATAAGGGTCGACCCCAAATAAATGGGAATAAGGCCAGCCAAAAGAAGAAGAAGAAAAGCTTTACTAAGAGTACTGAAAAAATCAATAATACAATATTTTCAATATATTTAGTCAAACCTGTTAGTACCTGTACCTGTTTTCTCTCAAAGGAGTAACACCCCTGTTCCCACCAGAACAACAAACATTTGCATTGCAAACCAAACAAGTACTGCTAATTAGACGGCTTATGAGAGATTTATGATACGCACTGCTATTCCGTCTAATATATTTGAATGGTGAATAGAGATACTACCGCTATTCAAAGTTTAAAAAGAAATTATGTTGCACCACTTTTCCTTTAACTGTTTGTATAATATTGGCTTATAAATAACGCTTTAATAACTAAAAGAGATTAAAAAGCTTTGATGAGGGAGAGAACTGGTAAGTACTGCAATAAAGTTATTTTGAAGCCTACACTCTCGAGATTTGGTTTAAAATGTAAGAAAACTTAAATATTTTCCTATTCTTCATGACCGAAAGTTGTGGAGGTTCTACTATCTCCGAATCTAAAATGACATCTAAACTGAAGAATGCGCTTTGTGTTCTGAAATATGCGAAAATGGAATCTGTAATTTCATGGCGTCATGAATTTCGTAATCGTTTTGGTAAAGATAGTTCTCCTGTCAAAAGTATTCGTAAGTGGTATTACCAATTTGAAGTAATAGTATGAGTTTGTAAAGATAAAAGCTCAGGGAGGTGTTAGTAACGAGATGTTTGACCAGGTACGAGCTACGTTTGAAAGCGGCTCAAAGAAATCAACTCGCAAAGTCAATCTTGAACTGGGAATACCGCAAACAACAGTGTGGCATGTATTGGGAGAAGATTGAAAATGGAACCTAACAGATGGCATTTGATTCAAGCTTACGGACTACATAAGGTGATTTGATTATTGTCTGAAAATATATAGAAAAATTGTGAAATGGTAATGATTTTTTTTCACGTCTCGTTTCAGTGACGAAGACACTTTTCACATCAGCGGGAAAGTAAATCGACCAATGGTGGACTTGGTGAACCATTGGGGTCTTGAAAACGTACAGTTCCACAACAAGTATGGCAAGAAATAGGCCATGAACTGGACATTGTACATGTGATCCCAGGAAGTCCTTTGGAACATTTTTAATTCAATAAAGTAAAAATATCCAAATTTTCCTTCAATTTAAGGCAACTTCTCGAAAGAGTACGTTTCAAAATTACTTATTTAGAATACTTTAAAATATAGTACTTCATTTTGAGTAACCCTTTTTCAATTCGTATTTTCTCCGACGGAACCAAGCCAACATATGCCTCTGCATTCTTCTCGAAAACGTTGTACAGAGGTTTTGCGCATGGAACAGTCAGGTTGTTTCCTATAGGTATGCTTGAAAGTAAAAGAATTAAATGAAAGATATCAACCCATTTGCGGAGATTGAAGACATTACATTTTCTTATCTTCACCCTTATTATATTTCATACATAATGAGCCTCTTTCCCCTTGGTCTAAATCTTGGCCACTTTCAGTACCTATTGATTTTCAATACTCAGTTCCTTCGTTTATTACTTTCTCAGTCTTTTATCTTTCTTCGTGAGTGAGAGTCTCATGTTGTTCTCAGATTTTATTGTTTCGTTCTGAAGATTTGTTCAATTTCAAGCTTGCAAGTGTGTATTCCAAGAACTTACAGTGGGTATGTCCTAAGTGTAGGCATATCACTGAAGTTTAGTGGTCTCTTCCGATCGTTTTATAAATTATGAAACTACTCGGTGATATTGATGAAAAATTATGTTTGTAAAATATTCATAATTTATCATTTGTTAACTAGTTAACTAAGGGAAATAAATAATTGAACGAATTCAAAGAAAAATAATTTTTAAGTTAACAATACTGACTTTTCTCTGAGAAACCTGACCCCCTCACGCACCCCCCAACCTCGAAATAAATTTCTAGTTACGAACGTGGTACTTGGAGATGTAAGACGTCATTGAGTGATCTAGTTGTAATAGTAATGTGATGGCTTCCCTGTTGCCCAAAGCATGTTCACACGAAACTAATGTCCACGGGAGATTTTCACGAGGATCTTCTAACCATTTTTTCCTATTTAAGAGATGATTTTATTGCTAATCCTATTTCACACTTTTTTCGTTCTGTCTTCTGTCTCTTCGTGAAAACTTTGATTTCAGAAAGATGATTCGTTAGCGGACCGGTTACAAATAATATTTCTAAAAAATATATATACTACCAAATATACTACCGAATAAGTAAGATGTGTGATTTATTGCTTCATTTTCAAGAATTATTTTGACATCTTCCTTTTATGTAGAGTACCACGTAATCGTAAGTATAATTGCAAATTTTTCGTAATAAACATACTCAAGGTTCTTTCTTAAACCATTTAACAAGAAAATTAAACGTGACATAATGGTGGCCAACTGGCAGCGTCTTCGCTTCCTCGATCCCGCTGAGCGGTAGAGTGTGGGTTCAAACCCCGATCTAGGTGCGGTTTTCAGCTGGGACTTCCCTACCTACTCCAGACAAATGTCGGTTCGATACAATAAGTACCTCAGCGACCCAACATTTCTCATTCCCAATTCCCTCATCCAACGGTTAGATGAAAGAGACGACCTCATGACATGAACCTCGCCAAAAGACATTAAATAAAAAATGAATAAATCGTGTAATATTTGGAGAACACATCCGAACGACACGCAGACAAATCGTTAGAGTGAAATAAATTTTTAAAAGCTGTGCTGTCTTTATACAACCTACTAGCTTAAGCCTTTTCACCCGAACGTCCAGTATCATTACACAAAAATGTAACAAATTGGTTTATTTTAATTACTATTAAATACACTGATAAAATAATTTTAAAAGAATATTGTAAAGCAGAATTTTTGCAATGGCGATCGGGATGTACTCTTCACCGCCTCACCCTTACCCCGCGTTCCCCTGTAACTCAAAGCTCGCGTTTAGTTTACCCGCGGTGGAAAAAGCGAATGCGTTTGTCCGTTTTCAGCAGACGATGTTACCTAGTTTTGTTCGAGCAAATCGAGAAAGAGTTTTCATTTCCGTTATGCGTTTAAAGCTTGCTATTACAGGGAAGGGAATTAACTGAAAATATTACTTCGCATTTAATTCTCTAGAGTGAATGAAAAGTCATGCAGATATGTGTAGTTATAGTCATGTCATGGTTTTCTGTTTTTTGTGCGTGTATTGTGCTAACTATGTATCCAACTGATGATGTATTTGCGGCGATAGTTAAAAAGCAAATTCAAAACTTTTTTACTTTAGAAACTCTCATTAATAGAATTTGCAATTACATAGATATAGAAATACAACATTTCGGGGTAGCTGAAGGAGTAATAAACATAATTCCAATCAATGTGCCGCGCAACCACAGAGACATTAATTCACATCCACGCGATAGATGATGGGAAAATATCTACTGAAGTATGTGTGCAGCGTCTAATTTTTCTCATTTTACCTCAGAAGTTTCCCTGTGACAGAAAATGCATCCCGCATGCTTGGTTGTTCTCAAGTTTGCCATCATTGGCCTGCATGATCAAATATTTTTTTACAAAATATTCTCGAATATCGTTATTCAATAATTCTTTGACTTCAAACTATTTCTCAATAATGGAACGCGATAGATTATTCGTCATAAATTCTTGTTGGAAGGACACTGGAATCTCGTACGATCATCTGGCTGGGAAATTATCGGCACATTTTGTGTGTCCCATAATGCAATTATTGGGCCTCAGACACGTTACGATTACATTAAGTTGGTATATATATAGAAATACATATAGATTACATTAAGTTGGTATATATATATAAAACATTCATGGGTTATTATTTTAATTTGACTCAGGTTTTGCTCACTGGAGTGAATGACATGAAGGCGTTTCAAATAAGAGAATTAAATAATTCACAGCTTTTGATGTACAATCTACTCTTACAATTAACCACCTCTTAGTTCACTCAATTCAAGTAAAGTACCAATAGCAGTAATAAAGGCAGCTGAAGTTTAAAAACCTAGGTCCGTAAAACCAATGATGGTAAGTCAATTCTTGAAAGAGAGTGTAGATTCAGTGAGAATAATATGTAAACCTATCTTCGGTTAATGGACAGTTCATTAATTCATCAAATGTAACACCATTATCCACTTTGTGTAGAAAGGATATCATGCTGGGTCAAGTATTGTGAAAACCAAAATACGAACGGAGGGCGAAAACCTTTATCGTTTAACGTCTCATAGATTTCTCGTATCGTTCGTATATAGTCCTTGCGGCCAAGCAAAGTAACGAGATGTACCAATGGCGAGAAAGCACGATATTGTCATATGTCTGTTGCGATGGGTGGCTTAACATAGATGGCATGCCGCGACACCTACGCAAATACTACTATACCCCGTGGGAAAGTAATTTCAGACAGTGTCCTTTCGGTCAAATGTTAGATATCAAGCTCTCTCTCCCTCACAGATGACATATCTAATTCTACAAATTGACTGATGTAGGCGGCAGAATCTGAACGAAAACTCACATTTGTTGACACGGATCTAACCCCCACGTGCTAAGAGCGAGAGTTATCTCGCGATACTGACATTGGCTCCTGGACTTTCACCAGGCCTACAGATTCCTCCCGCATTACCATGAGTAATGTAGTTGCGCAGCTACCACGACCCGCAATAGGAAGTTGAAGCGACATTTCTCTTTCCAAGATAGCGTCGCAGTCGCCGAGATTCAGAGTGCGTCTAGAGAGAGAGAGAGAGAGAGAGAGAGAGAGGCCGATGCGTGTCCAGGTTTCTGATTGGCTGCGTCATTTTTCCGTCAGAAGGGAGCGAATTTAAAATTGCACAATTCATTGCAATTGAATCCATTGCAGTAGGATTTGTAATGATATTTAATAAGTAAAAAACAAAGTCACTTTCATGTCGTCTGCCAGCAAACCTGTTACACCTCTTAAAACTCGAGAACCACTAATCCGATTTTCATGTTTCTTTTTTTAATTCATAGATATGTTCTCTGGAAAGGTTTTAGTATATATTTTGTTACCTCAGGTAACAAGTCCTGAGATAATAATTACCTTGTCACAAGTAATAGATAATAACGACAATACAAAATCAAGTCGGGGGAAAATCAATCTTCGGAGAGAGATTGTTGCATACACTGCCTACGCGGTTAAGGATAGGTGGCAACAATGACAATATTGTTCGTCTACAAGAGTTCTACAAAATAGTCCGAGACAACATATGTTCTTCAAACGTTACCCAATTTTTTTGAAAAAAGGTTCTAAGAATAGACGTGTAAAAATGCTTCATATTAAGAGAGTAATTCAAGTAGATAAAAATAAGTTCTCATCAAATTAAATGCAATCTGTGTTTTATGCGTTTAATAACGATGGAAATTATCTTTAAATAGTAAAATTTGCACGAATAGTTTAGATTTTACAAGCGTTTTAGTTTTACAAGCAGTCGCGGCCTCCGCCGCTGCCCCTGTCGTGTGTTGCCCCGGGAGGACCGGGCAAGCATTTCACTGCCGCGCTGCCTTGTGGTGCATCATGTGAATCAAACATTTTATACTTACATTAGTGTATTTGAATCACGCGCCTCTTCGACGAAAAATGGCGGCTCTGGGTAGTGGGGATAGATCGGTTGTTTTGTGGGGCTTTAGGGCTCGCCATCATCAAGGTCATTAGAGCCCTTATACGAATCGGCCACACGCTCTCTAGACGCACTCTGCCAGATCTCGGGTCGAGGTCAGCTTTTACTTCAGATACGAGGAGAACCGGTTAACTGACACTACATAACGATTGGAGTGTAACAGTTTTCTTAACATTTATATCCATTGGACTGACGGCGAAAGGGGACATATCGAAGAATGGCGAAATATGAAAGAAATATCCCTAACCATTTTAACGTATTAATACAAGGATACATAGAAGTACGAGAATTATGAGTATTTCCTGTGTTCTTCCAATTGAAAATATGGAATGTGAAAAATCCGTATAAAATAATTTTGGGCATGAGAAACGAGAAATTCGTGAACACATTAACGGATTTATATTTTTTAATACTAATATTTTCGAATTCGCAAGAGCAATGAGAACTGTATACTGCTTCCGAACCCTTGCTAAGGTTAAACAATTTATGCTTTGGATTGATCATTGTCAATGAGGAATTCAGTTTTAATCTACCGTTCTTTCAAATAACTAGTTTCCTGTAACACTTTTGTGGAGTTTTTGTTCTTAACATTCATTGCTCTTATTAAAGGGAAAAATCTGTCATTGTAATTCTGCCATTTTGTATGTATGTATCTCGTTTCGGCCAGCTAAGGACCACGAATGACGAGTGCCAGCAAGGCTCAGTTTTTGTCAGACACATCGTGAATTGTACCGAGATCGGAGGAACAGCGTCTAGATAGGATCCATATTGCTGTATTCTAGTATTACAACTGCGGTTGTTAGTCGCAGAGTTTCATACATCACAGCTATTTAAACTGAGACATGGAAATGAAAAGCTACAAATTTTATCTAACCCCACCTGGGAATTGAACCCGGGATGTCTTGGTGACGAGCGATCACGCTGAAACCGTAGCCACTGAGGGGACAATTCTGCCCTTTTTTTAATAAAACGAAAATTTTTATGAAAAGAGAACGAGAGAGACCAAGAAAGAAAAACAATATTTTGCTAAATATCGTATTCTAATAAAGTAACACATGAAAAGATTGCAATTTTTGTAGATATTCAAGGGAATCAAGGAAAATATACGATTTTGTGCAACCCTCTGATAGATGTTTCGGGAAAAGCTGAAGTGGGATTTTCCAGCTTCAGAACGCATTTTGCATTCGCTAAAAATCTCACGTTTAGACTTCTACATGGCTCACTACTCACTGGAGACTACGATAAATCACGTTGAGTCCCTGGTTAAGATACGACTTCTCCGTATTTATTTTGAAGGATGAGGAAGCGCTGATATCGCGAAGAAAATCTCTGGATTTCTTTCTCTCTACGAAACCAACCTCTAGCAACAATATTCCTCTCCGCTATAAGGAGACATGGAAAGAATTGGCTTTGGTAAGTGACAGTACGGAGACCATCAATCTTGCGTCATTAATCCAGTTCTCTCTTCTATAATCTGGACATTAATCATTCTCTCTTGCTGACTACTGAGTTTCTTCTTCAAGAAAGGAAATAACGTAAAAGTAGGGAAGTTACATATTCTTATGTAGAAGTACATTCAATCGCAGTATCAAGTAGTTCAGCTAGCCAGTAAATAAATTTCCGAACTATCGGCTTCGCTGAAATGAATCAAAGGAGTGCAAATAGTGTGCAACTTAATGTTTGCAGAGCTCTCTTTGAGAGATTTTTTGTGGGGCTTTAGGGCTCGTGAGAGATTAAAGATTTTATTTCTATTTAGAAGTATAGTAATATCAGGCAATACAAAAGAAGTCAAGTTAAAAATAATATCTCTGAGAATGTTAAAATATAAAAAACTTTGAAATCGGATGGAACATATTTTTATTCGCAAAACGATTTTTAATATTTTTAAATTATGTAAATTATCCAAAAATGAAGTTAATCACTTAAATAATAATCATAAATGTAAGTTCAAATTTTCACAAAGAAAGTAATTGTTTGCAAGGAGAATATATTTGCATAATCCTTGATCAATACACGAGAATATTATTTCTGGAAGATGGTGCGAAAAATGTATCCTCTTATTTGTCAAAGAGTGAAAGGAACGCGTGTTTTTATTCTCTCTTAAACTATGTCTGGGTTATTTTTAATAGAATAAAATTAAGCATAATATATCTGTGTGTTAAAAAACTATGTTTTATTTAGTTGCGGTGAAATTGTTGAGAAGTAATTTAATATTATTCCATCTAAAGTGACACGTTTCAAACCTTGAAGTTGATTGAAGAGAATTTTCGACTCATGGCAAAGAATGAACTAAGTTTCCCGTTGACAAAATAAAATTGCTTTTAAACAATCTGCAAAATTCTCCTTCCGATTGCAGAGATTGAATAATAAAGTTTGTATTATTACATTATTCTTTGATGAGTATCTTCAGTTTTTTCAGTGACAAGGATTAATAGAGCCATAAATGGTGGAATGCATCTGAAAATATCTAAGGAAAAGATACGTTTTGGATATTTGCTCAACTTTGCATTGTAGATCCACTAGATTGATGCGTTAGTACTTGATCATAGCAATTAACTCACTGCTAAATGGACAGTTCTCGTGTTAGACTTTTTATCCCAAAACCCAATAACGATTAATCATGTTAACGTCGAATGAAAATGGGAGACGGGACCGGGGTTCGAACCCGGGACCTTGAGTTTTGCGCGCTCATGAGCCTACCGACTGCGCCATCCCGTTCGCCACCCGGGCCCGTCTACCATTATCATTCAGCTTGTGAAACCCAAAGACCTCTGAGGTGGTCTCGTAGAGACTAAACTCCTCATCTGAGGCGACTCCCTTAGGAAGTACTTTATTTGGGTAGTATTTTTCCATTTCTGGTTCACAAACATAGAAATCTCTTAGATTGCGGTGAACCTCACCGCATCCGACGTAACATGACGTTTCATTGGACGTAACATGATTAATCTGTTACCTGGCGGTGAGGTTCACCGCAATCTAAGAGATTTCTATGTTTGTGAACCAATAACGATGCTATCAGTATATTCTGACGACGTCAAGGGGGATTTAATTCATATGACTGAGGACTAAACCAACTTCATGCTCACCCTGGTTTATCGTATGTAAATATGAGGAACTCTCATCTGAAGTTCATACAGCGTGGGTCGGTTTGCTAGTTATAATCACATACATATCCTAAAGATGAAGAAACTTTAATACTACTTTAATACTACGTCTCTCTAGATGCAGAGTAGTCACTATATATATGCAACGAAATTGCCAAGAATATGACGTTATAATTCAGTTTTACCTTATTTTGCGAATATTTACATTATTACATTAAACTTCGTATTTTCTCAGTAAGAAAGTAATAATCTACAAATTAAGAAAATCACACGAAATACAAAAGGAATTCGTTTTTGTCTTAATTTTTTATATACTATAAGCTGATGACTCGACGTTGTCTGGGATATACCAATAAACTGACCTTAGATAATTAAATTTGAATATATTATACTGTAAAATTAATAACCGTTTTGTTTTACCAATACACATATAATCATTAATTATATTCACAAAATTTCACTATAATACGAGCAATAGAAAGTAGAGTGTTATCGTTTCAAAATTTTCCGACCGAGCAGAAAAAAATACTCTTATTTTTAAATTGCGTTTTAAATTTCACATCTTATCCATCTTTCTTAACCAATTATTTTATTTGTTCTACAGGAATACGGTTATAATACGTAGTGACATTGTTGTAATGTAGAAATAGAAATAAATTTCGAATTGTAAATATTGTTAGAAAATAAATAATTCTTGAATTATGTTTCAAAATGATGAAAATTATATTTATTTACGAGCAATGTAAAGCATTCTTATTCGATATGTTTCTTGAGCTGATTGCCATTCTTGTATTTTACTCTTCATTTTCTCAATGCTTTTTAACGAGAATTTCTGCAGAGAAATTCATGTACTCTTTACTGCAGTGCCATAATCATCGTTTTTTAATTGTATGATTATAAATGATGTTATTCCAACCCAAGCACAATGCATGTTGCGTGGTGCCACGGGGTGGAAGCGGAGGGAGGTGGACGTTCTAGTTTAACAACGAGGCAGCCAAGAGAACACGTCCCAGTAATCACGTATTCTTGAGTGAAACATTGCTTTCTAAGGGAAAGACCTGTGGAGCGAACAATAGCGGCTGGATTCTCGGGATCTCTCCGGCGGCCAGCAGTTGAATATTTCATTGCATCTGATTACGACAGGAGGAAACCAAAAAGCGTACAGGGCCGGCCGCTGTCCGTGAGTCAAAAGTCGGAAGGACTCACTAAAATTAGTCACTGAGCTCCATTTTAGAATTCTGATCACTCGACTTGTCAGGAGATCACTAAGACTCCATGTGGCATACTATCCGTTTCAAAAAGCAATAGACGTGTGTTTAAACCTCGGGTTCGATTTTTCTGTCCATCAAACACAAATTATACATCAAATTTTACCTTATTAATTCTGCATTATAAAGAATGAGTGAACAATTTTACTTGTCTCCGAACACTTTTTATTGTGCTTGGAAGGTGAAAAATGCGGTTATCGGGCGTTTGCGAGGGATTCGTCAACTTTGAAAACTAATGTCACCAAAACTATTAAGCCTAGGACATCGAAGTTTTTACATAGTGTGGCTGAAATATTTATAAGATATGTTAGTTTAATAATTTTCTTTTTGTTAAAAAATTGTTCTTGTAATTTTTATAAAATATTGCAGTCTCTAGATCAGCAAATCGTAAATCTATCATTTGTCCTTAAAAATCGTATTTTGAAAAGAGGATAAAAACAATTAACTTATTAATAATGGCACTCCCACCGGCATTACTCACGCTGACCAACAGAGGGATGTCCTAGGCTGAATAGTATTGCTAATATTAATTTTCAAAGTTGACTCTTCCCTTGAAAACACTAGAAAATTTCGTTTTTTTTGCCTTCCAACCACAATAAAAAATACTCAGAGACAAGTAAAAAATTTAAAACTCATAATTTATATCGCAGAATTAATTAGCTAAAATTTGATGCAAAATTTGTTGTAATTTCATAGATAGGAAAATTGAACCGGGGCTCGAGTCTTTAGTTTTTTGGAACCGATAGTAGACTAATCTACTTACTGATGAAGGCAAAACTGTCGGTTCTAAGTTTATCTGTGGTTTGGAATGCATTGAAAACTGACCTTGCAACAAAATATATTACCACATTTGTTTTATCTTTTGATAACTTTTGCCGAGAATAGTTTTATTTTGAAAGTTTTCTTATAACGAGGCAAAGAAGAATCATTACTTACTGATTATCAACCATGATTATCAACCAACTATTATAGTAATAAATTTGTTTAAACGAGTATTAGAAAGTAAAATACTAACTTTATTGTAAGAGCATGCTGGTTTTAACCGGCAACTCTACTGAACACAATAGACCTAACCTCACTCTCTCTCGTTAACGAGACCAAAAGAATTGTGTTATTGACATAGTCGTCAGTGTCAATTTACTAAAAAAATTTAAAAGTATGGAATATTTCCCCATCAAGTCCACGCACAGAGAAAGATTTGGATTCTGACCTCATTCATAGACTTCTTCCAACAAATATGAGAACACTTACCAATGAGCAAAAATTCATTCATTGTATTCTAAATTTGTTATTCTGAGCACCGGGGACATTGTGGAAAATTTCCTCCAATAGTTGTAGCAGGTACAACACACAGCTGGTGGAATCATCTTCGATTGAATTTCACAGTTGTTCTGAACACCGGGGAAGAAACTTCGATGCATTAAAGAATATTAATATTTCACAGAAAATACAATTTGGTTATTTTAAATTATTATACTATTTAGTTAAACTAAAAACAAAGAGGCAGACATAAAAAACATATCTTCAGCTGGCACAAAAGTTGGAAATAATGGTTGAAATCTTTTTTAGAACAAATTTTATGAATTTGTAATAAATTCACTACGATTTTTCATAATAATTTAATAGATTAAATGATTACCATTTTTAATGGGATTTTACTATTTTGTATTTGCTAAATATTCTCAAGAAATCTCAATTACAGACATTTTGGCGGAATCTGAAGCCAATTCTCGTAGATATCAAAATTTGATAAACTGTGCACTTGCATTATTTACAGACGAGGAAGGGTAAAAAACAGGGTTCGCGTTTATGCTGCCTCTCTTTATTGTAATCGCAGCCAACGTTTCAACTTTAGTATTATCTTCACAATTGGGTATTAACCCCCCAACGGTGTGGCACGGTCTCAGAGACAGCTTGAAACAACGATGCTTATTATTTTTTCTACAGCAGAAGTTCATGAGCTGCTGTAGATCGTTGAATTACATTTCTAAATAGTTACATCATTTGAAAAGTTGTGTTGAAGACATAATTCGAAGAATAAAATGTGAACAGGATCCTGAGATCGGTCACAACGTAGCCAACACAGGCTGAAGAATTGACTATGTTGTTAGTAGTAAACGAAAGGATGTAGTCGAGACTGATTTTTGTGTTTTGAATTATTTGCAGTATTATGCAAGATTGTAAGTGAATTTTCATAAAATAAGTGAAAAAAATAATATTTGCTATTGGGTTACTGGCAATTATAACATTGCGTATAAATTACTTCTATCTGATCCAGATATAAAAGTATAATTAATTTTGGGTGTAATACTGTTTATTTCTTCATATTGGTTCTAGCGAACATTATGTATATTCGTCTTCAATTTTACTTTCCAAAGGCTAAGAAAAAAAATCCCGGTTAGAGAGACCTGTCTCACAAAATGGTACAATATTTTGTCACACTGACGGTGGGTTAAGTGTTACCGGTGCGGTTCACTATGCTAAACTTTACAGGTTACAAATCGATAGAGAGGTCAAATGAATTCGTCGAAATTAATTTGACGAACCATTCTGGCAAGTTTCCATTTGTTCCGTACACCCTTTCATCTGCGTCAATCCCTTTCTCGCGCACGCAGCGTCGGGGAATCCTCTGAGCGGTGCTTGGAATAAACGGAGCAGCTGTAACTCTTAAGTCCCTTAGAGAAAGGGAAGGGTAGATGTTCGAAGCCTTTCTTTTAGGGATGCTCGTATGCTTAAAAAGGATACACTAATAGTACCCTCAGAGAATTGCATACTGATGAATACTACTGCATTTCTCTTATTTGTATATCGGTAGAGCTCCCTGGAATGAAAGATCGGGAGTAATGGTACTAGCCATTGGATTAGCTGTCAAAATAATACAGGAATGGCATATTTAACTTGTATTGAATTTTTTAGCATCGCAAATGTTCATGTTTGAGAACGTAAAAATAGAAATAAACACATCCATTATTTTACGAATAAAAATAGCTCAAAAAATATGAAGTTCTCTTCGTTTTCTGTATCACGTTCTCAAACTTCGTATACCCTTTCTGTAGAACCACAATTGCCAAAGAACATGCTACATAGGTCGTAACTAATGGCGTTTTCCATTTACTCCACTGAATGCGCACTGGAACCGGACAGAAACGTCAATGCTCCGCGTGAGTTCCCCACTCCACCGGAGTAGTGTAGAAAATAGAACATCTTTCCTGCACGATTATGGCATGGCAACCTTGGGGGCTATGATTCAGAGCAAAATAAACGCACGTCGCTTTGTCTTGTGCGTTGCGGTACGCATGAAAAGTTAAGCGTGCCACAATTTCATAGCTACCGCCAAGAATGCGTAATCTTCAGGCTAAGCTAACCTCAACAACGGCCAGAGCGCGACTGCAGTGAAAGAACTCAGATTACGTCGAGTTGCTCTCAGTGAAAGGATACACCGACTGATTACAGATCACTGCTCATCATAAGAAAGTATAACTGTCCACACTGTGAAACCATCGAAAACAATTTTCTTCGTTATCTGGACGCAAAGGAAGGGGAACACTTTACTAGCTTTTTCTTTTTCATCCTTGGAAGAGGAAGAATCCATTCAGAGAAATAATTTATGTCATACTTTCGGAGATTACTATAAAAATTATACAAACAAATCATATTTAGTTAAGTCTCTCCATTTACATCTGTCTGATATGATAACAACAATGACAAAAGACAATAAGTTAAGCGTATATTTCTTCCGTGTACTCTACACGTGGAGAAGATATGTGATAACTTTCGCTTAGGTGAAAATCGGGAATCGAACCCAGGACTCCTTCTTTGATCGCAGGGGTGTTAACCACTACATCACCCTTTCGCCTTCCACAACTGTACACTATTTCCACCCAGACCTAATGATGTACCGTTGTGGAAGGTGAAAGGGTGGTGTAGTGGTTAACACCCCTGCGATCAAAGAAGGAGTACTGGGTTCGATTCTCGGCTCGTCGCCATTTTCATCTGACCGAAAGTTACAACAATAAGATAACGTTTTCAATGATAGGGCAAAGTAAGTGATAACAATCACACGAGTAAGAACGGTCTGAAAAGTAACTTCAGAAAACGAGTGTTAACCTGGGTGATAAATTTTATATCTAACATTTAATGGTTTCGAAACCGAAATTTTTTACTGTTCAATATTAAGGTGACATACATGGTTACGCCATCCTTCCAATAGAAGGGTTCCACGCCAAAATCACACCATATATGGGGAAAATGAAATGTAGTGGCGTAATGGATCTTCAAATGGTCCAAAATCCATTGCGTTCGCGCTATCGTCCGCTCCGTTTCGATTCTATGACCTAGGTTGTCTGTGTTTTGATCCGCGGAATCCGGGAGCAAAAGAGTTTTAATAATGTCACAGTATATTTCATCCTGTCCTGCCGCCATACTCCGAGCAGTGAAGGAAGTCGCCTCAAAAACTAGTCTAGTATTCATACGTTATTTAATGTGATGAGAAGCTGTATCAATCAATATGAAAAAATGAATAAACGATTTACTTATTGTCCATTCTGTCACGATGACATTGTGATAATGAATATAAAAGTCTTCATATGGTCGTCTATCGTAACTCATAATATACAATATTACAATAAATAATAATTAATTATATCTATGTTCAAATTACGAATTGTACGTAACTAAATATAAATTATGAATTACTTTGAGTACGTCGGATTTAGATTCGCAATTTATCACGTTATTCAATTTATAATGGTTAAGAGACCGCCCAGCTCTATTCTTCACAAGTCTGTGAATTTGGCATCCCAGTTTGTTATAAAATGAAGTAAATTGTTCTATAATGTTGTAATAATTATTGCTAACTTCTTAAGCTAATGAATTTTGTACTAATTCTGAAAGAAATGACAAAAGTGGGGGTGCCAGCGGAACGTTCATCTAGCCCCCACCCCCACCTATAATAAAATCGGACTTTAGACAATTATTTGTGGACTACAATTTTGTCCTAGTAGTGTGCGCAAATTGCAGACTTTTAATAGGCCCTAACCCCGATTTTAAGGCTCTGTATCTTCTATTAGGAAGTGACGGTAACTTTAGATAAAGCTATCATCTCCAATATAAGAAACTAATGACATGTATGCAATTAATGAATTCAGAATAGCAATTTCAAAGGCTGTATAAAAATATGTTTTTAGCAATGTGACTTAACATTTAATAGTCAAAAACATGAATTGCAACCGCGCTAGAACTACCAAGCACCAAAATTATTAAAAACCTATGAAAATTAAAATCTGACTTCGTCTGAATCGGATGGTTGAATAGTTGAATGAGATATATTTCAACACTCTGACTGATATGAAAGTCGAAAAATAAGAAAATTGGATTTTACGTGCATCACGTTAGCATCGTCAAGAACAGAAATTACGAAAATGCGATGAACTTCATAGATCTCAAGTCACTAGAAGTAAAGGTTCCGAAATAATATATTTTTCAAGAATGTGACAATATAGTCGAAAAATAAAAAAATCGGATTTTACGCGTGTTAGCATTACCAACACCAAAATCAAAAAAATATCCAATAAAATCATTGATTCGAATTCACCTGAATTTAAAGCTCCAAAATTCACGATGTTCTTGAACAACGTGACGTAACATTTAACTGTTGAAAACACGAATTCGCATCCAGTCCTTTGAAATCCAGTATCTTCTTGTTCACAACATCGACATCAATTACCACTCATCGGCCACAAACTAAAATATCTGCAAATTACTGCCAGGAGCTGGCTACATACGTCTATGAGGCAAGCAGATACCGAGAATGTGACGTCATAAAACAATAGAGGAAGAAAGAGCTGGCACGAGTTGGGACACTTTTACCTGCCACTGGTTGTCGAAAGGTTCGAATTGAGAAACTTCTTAAATTTTACCCTTTGAGTAGGGCACAATTTGAGAAATTCCTTTACCCGGTCTTTTGTGACAATAGGAACTCTTCTTAGGAAGTTGTTTGTGCGGGACAAACCGTGACTTAATAGATAAAACTACCAACGTTTCGGCCATAGTAAGACGCGGTTTGTCCCGGATAAACAAGTTCATACTGACTCCGGTCGCTGTCTAGCGAAACCACCAGGTTGGAATCCTAGGCAGCGCGCTTCTCCCGGCAAGAGCGTGTCAAAGTTATAAAAGTCGCAAGCGACCTAATAACAAGTAATGGAGCAGGCGCAGTAGGAGACCCGGAGCTAGGTGACCCCTCCGACTCAAGCTGATGACAGTGCCGGCGACTGGGTAATCGTGGCCTCGGCCAAACGAAGACAGTCAGCCCAAGGCTCTAAAGTTCGCCCACCCCCTCAGCGAGGGCTAGACAGTGGAGCCCCCTTGAACAAGGGGCTGCCAAGAGTGGGTAATGACAAAACGGATGGGGATGGTGTATGCTTAACGGGGAAACCCGGGGCCCACGCTGCCTACACGAAGGTAAAAAGAGTCAAAGGGAATCAAAAGAAGGCCTCAAAGAAGGCAAAGGGTAAACCCCCCAGGGCATGCGACTACGCAGTCAGCCCCTCGGCAGGTGTGCCCCAAGACGACAGCAAGGTCAGAGCCATATGGGAATGGCCAGATGAACCCTTCCGAAGCTCGAGCCATAGTGGAGGCGTGGGATACAGCGGAAAGGCTAATTGAAATTGAGGGGACCCCGAAGCCTTCTCTGAACCCCAAGCGGGCAAAGGCTGGCGGAGGGCAAGCCACTCACGGCAGCATCTCGGATGAGGGACAGGCAAACTCAGGGTGTCGGACTGTGCTCTGGCCATCCGACTCCGGGCCTTTCTCCAGTGAAGCCAGTGACGGCGAGGCACTTCCTGGAAGTGCTTCAACATCGCTGGCGGTAGAGGGGACCACGGAAGCACCCGTGACGTCCGCCCACAAAAGGGGGAAAGCAGAGTCAGGGGAAAAAGCCGACCTCGGTAAGCGGGCAACCGTCGAGGGAAGCACCCCGTCAGACAGGGATGCTACGCATCTCGCAAGGCAGGCAAGGGAGGATAGAGCGAAGCGACGAGCGGAACGTTGCACCGAAACACCTACTGTAAGCAGAGCTGACCCGGTCAAAGGGCAAGTTTCCCTCGGCACGACCCCGAAGGAGTCCAATCCAATCACGGAGCCGCGGCAGGCCACCCCCGAGGCCGCTAAGGCGAACCTTGCAGTCAGAGACACCGGTTCTCTGGCCTCGAGTCAAGACCGGCAGGGGTCCCCTACCCTTCCAAGTAGGGACTCCGAGTTGAGCAGCGGAGGACAACCGAGCGGGATGAAGTCCTTAGCGCCGAAGAAGCCAAAAAGCAAGAAAAGCGAGAAAGGCCTTCCACCTCTTCCTCCAAGATGTGGGCGCACCCAGGAGGAGGAGGACCATTTGGAACTGGTGGAGTTCCACAATGGCACGATGTGGGCCTTGACGGGTGTCCTCCGAAGCATCGAGGGGACCGTCTCCGATTGGCAGATGCAGTGGCTTCGAGGCACGGTCTGCGATCTGGATGACGTGTTCTACACGATGTCCAAGACGTACGCGGCTAAGATCACGTCGACGGGAGGAGTGGAGAAGCTCACCGCGACTCTAGTAGCGGAAGTCTGCACCAAGGTACAGACGGCCGTGAAAAAGACGCTGGAGGAGATTCCCCGACCCCAACCGCAAACCTATGCAGACCGAGCAAAAGCTCCAAAGGCTGCCGTAGTAGCTGCGAGGCCGACCAGCGGTTGCACCTCAATTGTAATCCACCCCAAGGGGCCGGAGATCCGGTCAGCGGTGAAGACGAGGGCAGCGGTAGAGGCTGCTCTAAAAACCAAGCGTCGGCGAGTAAACATCAACAGGGTAAGTACATCTTGCCGAGTAAGGGGATCGTGGTCACGGTCGCCTCCCCTGTAGATGCCATTAGTATCAAAGAGGCATTAACAGGCAACAGCACCGTTGTTGTTCGCGAGCAGCGAAAGCGAAAACCTAAGGTGACGCTGTTCGACGTGCCGGTAGGAGTGGGAGACGAGGAGCTGCTGGAGGACATCTACCAGCAGAACTTCGCGGAAGAGGTCGACAACGACCACTTCAAGTGACACGTTCGGGTGGCTTTCCGAATGNTGGCTTTCCGAATAGGAATAGGAAAGACCATGGAGAAAACGTCGCCAATAGGGTGGTAGAGGTACCCCGTGACGTTTTTCGGCTGTGAACTAGAAAAGGCCACCTGTATGCGGGTTGGCTCTCGTACAAGGTAGTGGAATTTTTGAACCCTTCACGCCGTTACAACTGTCAGCAATACGACCATTCTTCTCGGTTCTGCCGACAGAATACCACAACGTGTGGACATTGTGCGGAGGAAGGGCACGATTATAGAAACTGCCCGAAGAAGGAAGAATCCCCGGAATGTGCTAACTGCCGCAGGGCGGGAACGCAACGAAACCACGCTGTAATAGGCAAGGATTGCTCTGCATTCAAACGTGCGATCAAGCGTGAGGGAGAACTTACTGATTATGGATCTTAAGTTTCTTCAACTCAATGCGCAGCAATCACAAAGCGTCATGGATGAGCTGGCACAATATGTGTCAGCGTCAGGGATCGACCTTGTCCTGTTATCGGAGCCGTACATGCAGTGTAACTCCACAGCTGGGCTCGGCGGCAAATACCGCATAGTGGAGAGCATAGGGTCACAACCTGGAGCGGCCCTAATCGCGACCAATCAGGAGCTCTTTCCTCTCAAAGTATCACAATACTGCTCAAAAAACTTCGCTGTGCGTGCTCTCGCGTACGAGGAGGGGATATACATTGTATCGACCTACTTCGAGTATGGAGTCGACACGAAGGAGCATATTGATGAACTGCGGAGGATCGTGACGGGACTGTGTGGCAAGAAATTGATCATTGGGGGGACTTTAACGCCAGAAGTGAGGTATGGGGGGATCGTCTGACAGATGACAGGGGGGAGATGGTGGAGGAATTCATTTCCAGAAACCAGCTTCACCTCTTTAATCACGAATCACCGCCCACTTTCTTCAAGGGTGATAAATGTTCTCACATTGATCTAACTCTGGCTTCGGATAACGTCATAAGAGCGATGACGGACTGGCACGTGGTTACAACTGCCACAAACAGTGATCACAACGCGATCCGCTTTAATCTGGGAATGAAGGTACGTCCAGCAGAGATGATTCCTAGGAAGCATTTCAATACGTCCAAGGCTGACTGGATACGATTCACGAGTATACTAAGTGATGAGTCGTTGATGGTCTCGCCCGAGGACTATCCCGAAACCGCTGCCCAGCGGTTGACCGAAGCCATCTCGACGGCCGCAATCGGTTCCATTCCGTATAGAATGACCGGCGGTCGGAAGGGTACGCCTTGGTGGAATCCGGATTTGAATGCTTCCAAGCGAACAGTCGGAACCCTGCGGAAGCAACTACAAAGGGCTAAACGGAGAGATGAGGATTTATCCGAACCTCGACTCAAATATGCGGAAGCTAGGAATAAACACCTGGCGGCCGTTAGGAAATTGAAGAAGGACAAATGGAGAGAATTCGTGGAGGAAGCAACGCGGGTAAGCCCTTGGGGGGTGCCTTACCAGCTAGCTTCTGATAAACTGCATACTCCCCAATTGTTAAGCACCTTATCTAATCATGGTCCGGATGGAGGCACTCTTGGAATGGAGGCAACCGCACGACATCTTCTGGAAGTCTTATTACCGGATGACGATCATTCGCAGGACACGGAGACTCACACGGTGGAGAGACTTGAGGCGTTGCAAAAGTGGGGAGCTGTAGACAAGGAGTCCCTTACTCCGATCACTGAGGATGAACTGGATAAGACTATTCGGGCGCTTAAGCCCCGAAAATCCCCTGGACAGGACAAACTCACATCAGAAATAATTAAGGAGTCCTTGCAAGGGACTTGCAAGAGCAAGTACCTGCAGATTCTTAACAGATGCTTGGTGGAAGGAATCTTCCATCGTGTTTGGAAAAAGGCTTTAGTCGTAGTACTAAAGAAGTGTCCCGAAAAACCAGATGACGAAGCAAGGTCCTACAGACCGATTTGTCTTCTCCCGGTCCTAGGAAAGGTCCTAGATAAGATATGTACGGAGAGGATATCGATATATATATATAGAGAGAGAGAGAGAGTCTAACAATCTGTTCTCTCAGAGTCAATATGGTTTCAGACCCGGGCGGAGTACGGACGATGCTGTGGCATCCCTTCTGGGTTCGATAGAGGATTGCCAGACACGTACCAAGTACTGTTTGGTGATCTTCGCGGACATACAGGGGGCGTTCGACAATGCGTGGTGGCCGGGAATCCTCAGACGAATGAGAGAAATGAAGATTGATCCGTTTATATACAAGTTGTACAGTAACTACCTGTCAGAAAGAGAAGTTTCTCTCCTAGTGGGAGAAATATCATACTCCAAATTCCTGAACAGAGGTTGCCCGCAAGGTTCCAGCAGTAGGCCGGTACTCTGGAACCTCGTCATCGACGAAGTCCTACAAGACCTTGAAGACGCGGACGACTTAGCCATCACGGTTGGAGGCGACAGTCGGAAACAACTTGAGGTGGAGGCGCAAAAGTTCGTCGATATCGTATTACGGTGGTGCGAGAGGGCAAAGATAACCCTGTCTTCTAAGAAGACAGAGTTTATGATGTTTGGGAGGCAACTCGATTCAGAGAGGCAACCTATCATCAAGGTCTGTGGTACGAAGCTGCGCAGTAGCGACGAAGTCAGATACTTGGGATTGTATCTCGACAAGAAGTTATCCTTCCTCCCTCATGCCAAGAAGGTCACTGCGAAGGGTCGCAAATTCTTCTTCAAGCTGAAAAGGATCTGCAAAGCTGAGTACAATATCCCTACGAACACAATCCGAACGATATATCGAGGAGCGTTTCTTCCGATAGTCACCTATGCGACTTCAGCCTGGGGGCACCGAGTTGATCATTCACATGTAAAGCGTGCGCTTCTTTCGGCCCAAAGGGGACCTATGCAAGGAATCACTCGAGCATCGAGAGTAACAGCGACGGGAGCACTTCAGATACTCAGCGGCTGCACGCCACTGGATCTGTAGGTCCGCTTCCGAAGTCACCTGTACCATCTCCGCAAGGGGAAACAGGTAGTCATCGGCAACGAGTCCTTCACCAAGGAAACCAAGGGAGCGAAGGGTAAGATAAGAGCCACGTTAGTGAAGGACTGGCAAACCCGATGGAATGACGATGAATACGGGAGAGATACTTTTAGGTTCATTCCAAACGTGTAATTTGTCAGGAGGCATGCGTGGTTCAAGCCAAGTCCGGTGATAGTGCGAACTATTACTGGGTACGGCTCGTACAATGCAAAAAGGTATGATCGTGGTTTGATAAAAGCACCCCAATGTAAATGCGACCACTCAACACCGGAAACGGTGGGTCATGCCTTAGCAGAGTGCCCCTTTTACCGAGAGGAGCGCTCTGATTACCTCAAAAGGTCGAATAAGAAACTGACTGGCGACGACCTAAGCAGTCTGATTGGCACAGCTCAGGAGCTCTACTCTCTTGGTGCCTTCATGACTGCGGTGGAAGACAAAAGGAAGTTGATATATGAATTGACGGAAGTGACGCATCCTCCAGTGATTCCCGCTCAGTTTCACCATAACGAGGATTAATGATATGTTATGATATGTCGATTCCTATTGACGAAACGATAAGATGACATTGAGATACGAAAGAGATACGAAAGCATATGGCCAAGGGCAATGATATGTTGAAATGTTGATATTATTTTATATATTAATATGCTGTAGTATTGATTATTAATAAATATATATAGTTATATATAAGTATAGTAATAATAGTAGAAACCGCCCGCCTCCCCGTGGCTAGGGACGGGAACGTCTCCTCTTCACGAGGAACGGCTAAGTGGCGGCACACACAACACCTGCACACAAAATCACGAACATGATCTCTAAACCGGATCAATAAGATAAGAGGACTGTATTACTTTTGAGCAATACAAAAATTAGAATACGATATGGTTCCAAAAGACGCTGTGCGACCGTCAAGTCCTGGTAAGTAGCTCATCAATGAGCTAAGGTACGGGACGTGTCAAACACGAAAATATACATGAACAAATACACATGACTCTGGTCTCGGAAGCCTACATTTATATAGGAACTCTTCTTATGTAGTCATGTTTAGAGCCGGATTGAAAGTTAAATGCCCCTGGGCAGTAGTGAATATAACGCCCCAAAAACATGCGCCCCTAGGCAATTGCCTAATTGCTTATGCCTAAATACACCACAGGTCATGTTACTCAGTCCTCACTTGAAAATAAAGAATATGAAATAAATTAATATAGAGCATATATCATTGTTTCAAGACTTGGTATTGTGGAGTACAAAATTTGTTAAATTATATTGGTAATATTCTTTCACAGAATAAATACATTTATTGGTCCAATAATAGGTCATAATAAGAAATCTACAGTAGAAGAAAAATAAAATATACTTCATGAAAATTTTTAAAAAAATTTAAAATTTAAAAAATACATATAACTACTTCCAGGTGACTAACATGCTGCTTTGTACGAAACATATTTAATGAAGCTTAATCTGTTAATTTAACTGTTTTGTAACCGCTTTATTTTGCTTCTTATGAATTGATTATTCTGTTTAGTTTTCTTAACTGTCTGCTTGCTCCCCCGTTTCTCAAAACTCAAGCATGTTTGAAGTTCAAGATTCGTCGAATGTCGCGCTTGTAGCGCTACAGTGACACTGTCGCTCATGCAGGACAGTCTCGAAACTACAAGTGTGTTTGAACCATGTCGCTTGGAGTTGTCGCGCGCTGTCGCATGCGTTTGTCGCCCACGCAGGACACAGCCTAAAGTTTTTACATCATGCGGTTTCTCCTAATAGAACCACTTCGATATTCTGTCTCTTCTCGTGCTATTCTCTTGATGGCATTTGATACATGCTTGGACGTTTTATCTCCATCAGGTATTCGTGGTTGTGAGTGTTTCTCGAAATATATAACAAGGCGGTAGGATTTGTTTTGAAAGTTTGTATGAACTATTGCACCTTTGGCTGTACACGATATGAATAAAATTATCACTCATGTTGAAGACTCGAATTAAATTGTCACAGTCTCTAAAACCTATAAATTTTGAAACCTTGTACGAATGGTTTAGTCACACAATGACTCACACAAGTCATTTGAAGATATAATTCAGATCAGCTCTGGAAGGATATGAGTGATGCGGATTAGGAATTTCCGGAGTTACTCCTCGGCTAAACAAGGGTTCTCCGGAGATGCGGAAATTTTTGACTTCGTTCCTAGACCCCGTTTTCAACCTCTTCTCGTAGTCAAAGTAGTTCCTCAATTCGTGTCTCCCCGAAAAAAAGAGGAATTAACCCTGACCAAATATTGCGAAATATTAAGTAACAAAATTAGTACCTTGTCAAAAGGATTTTTGGATAAGGATATCTGTTGGCTGGCAGGTGAACTACAGGAGTCATGCGTTGGACTCTTTGCTCTCGGAAACGCAGGTAATGGTTGTAAGACAATGTCAGAATCGCTTTTTTGCATTTAACCGAGTTATTTCATTATTCTCAGTGTCTATATTATTTAAATATTTTTTAAATTATGATTACTACATAGGGCTACACTTCAAATTGTATGAAAAGAAGTCCTGACTTGACCACATCCCAGAAACTATTTATTAATTACGAGCATACCTTCTTTAAGAGGGAGTTTTTGTTGTTATGATACGGTTTACACTTCTTTATGAATTATTATAGGCAAACATTCAAGTTTTCTTAAAATCACGTATTATCTTAAGTAATTTATAACATCAAAATACATTTTTTTTAAATACTATTCGAAATTGGAATGAGAATTTTTCAGCCCTTCACATCTATTCAAAAGAAATATATCGATAATTTTAGAAATTGGTTGTTAGATGTTTAATGCAAAATCCGATATATGTCAATTAGTTCTTGATTTGAAGAATCAATTAGACCTTGATTACATATCATGCCGCAAGCGCAACCGACAAAACCCTAAAAACATTTTTACCCCTTCGAATCAATTACAATTTAAAATATAAGAAAACATATACCCGATATTCGATATTCGAATTACTACGTTTAAACACAAATACCGAGGGCTAAATTACTTTGCGATATATATTTTTAACAGCGAAAGTCAAAAAGGCAACATTTCACCCTTCATTAGCGGACGAAATTAGCACATTAGCACAAAATTAGAGAACAATATATGTCATTTGATAACTTCACAGACGTGTTCTTTACCATAATTTAATCATTTTTGATTTTCTTCGAAATATTACTTTTTAATTGAGTGTGTACCTACGTGCATTTTATTCGATTTTTTACCTCCTTGCCGAGTGAGAGGATGCGAGTTTCGTTAAGAGTTAGGGTACGTTAGAGTTGTCTAACTTCTTGATTCAACCAAAAGTCATAAAACTGTCTTCCTATACTTGTTTCCTCATTTTGACTGAACCATTATCACTATTTTCATTTTACTTTCTAATGAGCAACCAACGTAAACAAAAACAAAGGGCGACCATTTTGTTCACCATATGGGTCTTATCGATGATCATGATGATACGCACTCATACGATCCTACGAAATATGAGGAATCTACTCGATACTCCTTGGAATTTGGTTCGACTTGTCGTCTCTCTGCAAATAAAGGACTCTAGGATAACTCGTATGAAGTTGTACGGTTGAGAACCTTTTTTCTAGTTTCGACAAGGCGCTGACTCGGATCGGAAAGCTGAAGATCAATGCCCACCTCTGCCGTTTCTGTAGACCGTTTTATTATGGGTACATATACTATATAAGATTTGTTTCGTTGAATCTTGTCAAATTTTACGATACATAATAAAATTCATAGAAAAATCACAAAATAGACGTTATCAAAGCCGTGTTAAACCGTGTAGAATTTATACAACTATACTTTTGGACGCTTAGAGATTCTCACGATTAATATAGTTCTCTTATTTCGCCTGGACTGAAGAATACGAAGTTTGAGGACTGCCCTGGTGTTGAGAATTAGACTAATTGTTTGACCGATGGACTGTGTTTCCTGGAATTGTACATCAGGAATTGATCATCTCTGAAATAGGAAATTTGAGGAAGACGGAGGAAAATACGGCGATGATCATGCTGTAAGTTTCCTAGAGTTTATTTTTATTTTTGAGAATGTTTTGAGAACTTTATGGCAGCAACAATCTGATAATCAGCTTAATATCTGCTGCGGAATATGAGATAAAACCAACGTTTGCAAAATAAAAATCATCTGAACACCGTATCATGGCAATAACCATTTCTAAAAGTAAAAATTAATTCGATTAAAACCATTGTTAAGAAACAATGTCTCTATCGGTCACCGTGCAATTTTACCATGTCTCTGACGTACATCAAGAAGACTACAACCCTCAGTAAATTGTTCCGTCTATCGAATATCAGATTGTTTTATTTTAATAAGATTTTAAAAATTCAGATGTAATCAGAAATTAACTATTTTTGATGTTCTCTCTCTATCGATTTGGAAGCAAATATATCTTTATAAAATTATTCAGGTTCTACTCTCCTGATTACCTAAGTTTCAGAACCAATTTTGAGTGAGTCAGAAAAACGAAATCCAAACGTGGTGACTCCAACGCACACCACAAAGAGTAAAAATAAATGTTAATTTTCTCTTGTGCATAACGTAGTATACTTTTGTAAATGAATACACCATGTATAGGCCTACTGCCGTAATTCTCCCACATCTTCTTCGTTGAAACGGGGTTAGAAATTTCGGAGTGAAATAAACGTATATTTCAAACTATCACTTATGGGGTTGTAAATAACATCAAATGCCTATTACTCGTGTGTCCTCTTCCAGACCTTTGTTAATAAATTGATGCAAGTAACGATAACCCAATTCCGTTCGGAAGATATTGTCGACCATTTAATCATGCCCTTTAATATTGAGTCAGTCAGTACTATTTTTTTCGACTACTATCATTACTAAATAATTTGTACAAATGATCTTTTACAAACATTGTGATAATTAATAATGAACTAAATAACGTTTTGTAAATTTAAATAAGTTTAATCGAACTATATAACAAAAAATAATTGATAACTATCTTGACTCTCAATTTTTATTTTGGAAATCTGATATTTCTTATAGAAAATAAGTCTTAGAAATAAGATACCTTATTTGTCAAGTTTCAGATTAAAATTTAAAAAATAATTTCTTATTCCATGTCCGTCAATGATTTTATTAGATTAAATTTTAATTCGATGTCAGAAACCATAATTTTATTACTATCTCAGAACAATTTTCTTCTAATAAAACACACTAACTTCTAATGCTACTTCTAATGATAAAAAACACGTTTCTGATTTTCCCTAATAAATTACCCCCACCTTCATTCCTCGTTTGTTCTCTGCTTTGCCTCTTGTGAAGGTAAAGTGGATACTATAGGTAAACCCCTTGTCTCCACTGATATTTACTGCTTCATATAAATCAACAAAAAGGACTTCTCGAGAGAGGTGTTTATGACTGAACTCAATCCACTGGATACGAAATATAAGCTTCGCAGATTGTGGTTCCGAAATTTAATGTTACGTTTTCGTCGTTGAAACGGAAGTTGAAATATGGGACGCAACTTTCCTGTCACATCAGAAATCTGGAAAAGAAGAGGAAATGGGTGAGTCGACTCGTCATTAATAGGTTTTCTTTGGGTAATAGAAGCAAAACACTGACAAAATTTACAGTTGTTTTATGCGATTTTTACTTCTTCATATACATAGTATATAGAAAGTATTGTAATCGTGAAAAAATTCGAAAGCGAGATTTCAACGGAAATATCCGTTTTGGCGATCCTTCATTCTAAAAACGTGGTTTGTGGCATAACGTCCATCCGTCCACATTTCGTATTAACGGTAGAATTTTCTTGTTGTCGATGCACGTGCTCTAATTATGTTTTTTACTAAAAAAAAAAGGTCAAAGAATTTTTTTGAATGTTTCTCAAAAATGATTCCAACGATTTTGCTTAAATTTTCTGTACGTAAAGTACAATTAGTATACATTACATCCCCATTAGCGGTATTTCGCTTGAAAGTTTGGGATAGACGCAGTAAAATAATTTCTGTCTGTTACACTCACACATTAGGATACTGTTTCAAGAAGCTTGAATAATATTTAGCAGTGTAAATGGACCAAGCAGACGTAGAATACACTTTTCGTAAACTGAAATGAAAGATATATAGGAGGACAGCAAACGCACTGCAAATACGAAAATACATCAATTTCCGTCTACAACGAAATTACTTGTACATATCATTTTTACGATATTTATAAGACTGATATGTCGCTATATGTTTTGAAATAATATTCTGAATATTTATTTTAGTTTCAAATTTCAAATAAAAGGCAGTAATAAGTTCATCTAGCGACTTTGAGCATGAATAGAGCAGTAGAAGACGACCAAAATATAGAGGACCACGCCAGAAATGACCCTTTCACAATAGAAATTTTTTTCACTATGCTGCAGACGGAGAAACGTATACGAGAAAGTATGTGCAATGGTTTTGCACCACAAGCTTAGGAATGATTCGATGGGATCTTTAGAAACTCTTTAATGCTTCATAAACAGTAATATTTGTTTTATATTTTTGGGTAGATTATCTGAAAAATAAATTAAAATTTTGTTAAGTTGTATTAATTTTTTTTTACATAAAAAACACTTTACAGTGTCATCAACAAGAACGGCAACAATTCTTTTTCCCTTTTAGAACAGTCGTATTCTAAAAATCGTATTTCGGGACAGACGCGGAGGGAATTATTTGATGGCACGGAAAGCTGTCAGTGGCAAAAGTTGAAAGTCGCTGCTATAAATGAAACATCGCCACCGGAGGTGTCATGCGTCGTAAAGGAGGTGACGGAGAAAAGGTGGCGTCGATGTCGACGGAGCTGGGCTTCGCGGAGGCGTCGGGAACAGAAGACGAGCGCGCGTGTTGATCGGAAGGTGCCACGCGAAAGAAACCGCTCTGGATGCTCGCAAGAAATCGGTAGATGTGGTGAGAGAGGGGGAGAGAAAGGGAGAGAAGGTGACTTAGTGAGGAAGGGGACAAGTGGGAGAAGAGGTGGTGGAGTGCGGCGTCGCGGCATGCCGTGCCTGGAGGTTAGCACCCCCCGCCCCTTTACACTCGCTCCCCCCCTCTCACCCGCTTTCCATCGCTTTACGAAACGTCGTGGTGGCCCTTTCTCTTCCTCTCCTCACTTAGCGACGACTGACCGTTCGCATCACTTTCCGTCTCTTTAGCGCAACGCTTCCCATTCAGGGGTGTAGAAATTCAGTACATCCACTCTGGGGGTAGATTTTTTTTCCTTTTTAGTGGGAGGGGGTTTGCTGCAAGATCTATTCACTCTAGTAATCTTGAATATCATTTCTGCTACAAAGGAGAAAGAGGATTGTAATGCCGAAAAGTGTGTATAAACACCAACTAACTAAATGTTCAATGACGGAAAAGTTAACAATGTTTATATCAGAAAGGACGCAAAAGTTAGAACAACAACAATGTTTCTTAAGAGCCTCAACGTAACATTTTAAAGACTGAAATATAACATTTTATTTTCTCAATAAATACATCACATGTGTTACGATAGAGATAATGAGATAAGAAAAGGGAACTTGAATATGGGGCGTAAACTCTACTCGTTCATACTTAAATAGAAATAAGAAAGTCATCTTGTGTGTTGATGTAAACGTTCCTCTCATCTACAAATAAACATCAATTTTTCATGTTTATTTTCGCATATAAGAGCACTCTAAATACGTGTGAGTTTTGGTCTAACAATTAATCATAAAATATGGGGAAATTGCTGTATTAACCATACAACTATATCACCGAATTTTGTCGAGAGAAATTACTAGTTTATGATGAGATCTGTTGAGACTTAAGTTTCACAGATCTAATAACGTTTTGATTACGTCTTCAAATTAGTTTTGCTTTCGGTGACTGTCGTTATTATTTTCAACCTTCTTTATATTTGGCCATTCAGTAGTGTTTATTTTTTTGTTTTGGAGTAATCTTTACAAAGGGAGACTCAATAAATTGCTGACTGTCGATTTTCTTATGCCATCACATTTTTTCTATAATTCGTTCTTGCGCTACCTCCTTCTTATGTTGTCATTTAATTCGATTTAACCAGTTGTCTACTATCCTTCTTCCTCTACCTGAAAATCTTTCCAGTTTCTCCTTGCGTTGCTTCATTTCGTACATGGATTCTCACCTGATTTCAGTCCATTTGGAAGCTTGTCCGTTCATGGTACTAGGGTGACGTGGTCGGACACCAGAACTCCGCCTGGTCCACTCTCAAACAGGAATCGACCGGGCTGAGTGTTGGAAAGTTTTCTAGAGAAACATTATTCCGAATTATTTCCGTTCGTAACCATCTTATTCATCATATTTCCTGAGCAAAGAACATATTCTACACTTCGTTCGCAATAATGTCATTTCAGTTCCGGGCGATATGGAACACTGACCGATTTGGAAACGCTATTAGACGAATATTTTTAGTTAACCCCATTGTTATCTCTGAGAATGTAGGCAGTGTGTCAGTTGCGTGACTCAAGTCCTAAGATGAAAGAAATATCCCACTTTCGTGTCATCCTTCCCTTCCGCAGTAGTGTCGCCCCATCTCGCATGATCCCTTCGCCCGTCAACTTCTTCCCGTAAAGCGGCCTGCAGTGGTCCGTGGGCGCGAGCCACCTGCTCCGTGCTGTGCCCTTCGCGCTGCCCGGGTCCAAGGGCTGGCGAGGGACTTCGGTGGTGGCGGGGACGGAGGAGGTTGGCTTGGTAGCGGGGCCGAGGGTCGGAGCTCCGCAGGGCTCGCGCGCAGGGCGGTCGATAGCTGTGCGCGAAGACAGCGGCGGGCAGTCGCCGTGCTGAAGGGAGAGGGTGTAGGATGAGAGCGGAAACGACGTCTGCAAAGGTCCGACAGCGGGAGGGATGATGTTGCAGGTGAAGATACCGATACTGATACTGCTACGGCAACAAACAGAAGAAAACGAGACGTGCTGTTTACAATGCGTGACACTTGTTCGGACTTCGAAAAACAAGTGAAACGTTCAGTTGTGGACGAAAATCTACTTCCTACGATAGATAAGTGGTTCATTCCTCTCGATCTATTTCAGAAATGTATTTCTGGGGAGAATTACCTGTGGTGCTTTAATGAACGGAAATTCCCTTTTGAACTCCTCAGGGTGTTTTTCTTGACTTATCCAAAGCATTCGATGCCATCGATCACGAAATTCTCCTTTCCAAATTGCATTCTTTAGGCATTCGTGGACTTCCACATCAATGGCGAACTTCTTATTTAAAGGATAGATATCAACAGGTCGAAATATCCTATACTAAAAATAAAATACTTCAGCGTTGTCTTTCAGAAACAAAGCCACTTAATTGCGGAGTACCCCAAGGATCAATTCTCGGCCCTATACTCTTTTTATTGTATGTGAACGACATATCATCCACATCAGATTGCATAAATGATTATTTTTGCTGATGACACTAATTTACTACGTAAACACGCCAACGCTCAAAATGTTTTGTCTAACCTTTCAACTTGGTTCCATGCAAATCGTCTCATTGTAAACACTGACAAAACAGTGTCTGTGTCATTTCACAATAGTAATACAAAATCTTTACTCCAGGTTTGTCTTTCTTTAAACGGAACACAATTAAAAACTGTTACGAATACAAAATTCTTAGGTCTCCATATTCAAGACAACCTCAAATGGAATTGTCACATTGACAATCTTAATTCCCAATTAAGCAAATTGTGTTACGCATTCCGAATCTTAGTTAACGCAGTTAGTCCACGTATTTCCCGTTGCGTATATTTTGCAAACGTTTACTCCCATTTACGTTACGGCATTACCTTCTGGGGTAATTCCGGTCAGAGTATTCAAACTTTCAGAATTCAGAAGAGGATAGTTCGGATAATTTGTAAATCTCACCCCCGAAACTCTTGTAAACCTTTATTCAAGGAATTAAATATATTAACACTTCCCTGCATTTATATTTATGAAACAGTCGTGTTTGTTAAGTCCGAATTACTGAAGCACCACCCTTGCTTTATACGAAACAGTCTCGTTCACGAACACTATACACGCAATAGTAGTAATATTCATCGCCCTAGAGTGTCAACCACTCTTTGCCAAAAGGGACCATACCATTCGGGAATCGTTCTATATAATTCCCTGCCCAAGAATATAAAAGACATTATGAAATTGAATAACTTCAAATCCGCGGTTAAAAGCTACCTCCTGCACCAGTGCTTCTACACTGTAAAATAATTTATTGATTTTAATAAAAGTTAAATCCGTCTTGAACTTTTTCGCGCCATTGCTGTAGTACTTTTAAAATAAGTTATAACAATTTCAAAAACTATTTTCTTGCATGATTGTGTTGTCTTATGGCTCATATTAATTTAGTTTTATGTGTACTCAACATTGGCACGTTTGTGTACATAAATTCTGTAGCCCCATCCTGGCCCGGGTTTTTCTCCGGTTTTCCTTCGGGTAGAGGCGGATTTATCATACAGGTTCTCTAGG
>NNCF01129425.1:470852-573077 GCA_002313205.1 Laupala kohalensis
GAACTTTTGCTGAAATTTTTGAATCCGCCTCTGCTTTAGGGCCCTTGATCGGAATTGATGGGATGGTCCCTTGCTTGCTTCCGGAGAGTAAATTAGTTTATTGTCCTCCACGTGGTCATACGCAGTTTGTACTGTTTTTTGACAATAAATTTATTAGTATTATAAACTCACATTTCGATAAAAAGAAATATTTCGGTGAAAAATGATTTCTTTTCTATGAGACAAAATTTGCCTTCAATAAGCTGACAGCCACATTTGGTTTAGATATAAAAAAAATTCGCGTACAATTTTATAACCACGCAGTGTGAATATTAAACGTAATATCAATGAAAATTGATGTAGATTAAAACACATTTATTAATAACTATAAAAAAAGGAAGGAACATTCCTTGCATTAGGCTGGTTTGTTTCAAAGACACGGGGACTTCGTACGTTCTAGTCAATAAACTATGTAAATACTACAGAAGTTTGAGTAACATACTATATATAATATACTATGCAAAATAGTTGGAATTCTATACCATACAGGAGTTAGAATAATAATAGAGTATCAATATAATATAAACATTGAAAACAATGATAACTAAAATATAGTCAAAATATTGAAGGAATATGTAGAACATAATTGAAAAATAATACAGAAAATGTTATTACAAAACTATATTATAATAACAAATAATAATACCACAACTAATTTTATTTTATGGCAATATTTAGTTTATGGCATTAGTCATATACTTGGTACTTTCGTGAAATATACGTCAACAAAATAAATACTACATAATCACACATTAAATACTACTAAATTACAATATCACAACATTTAAGAAATAATATAGGACATATTCCATGCTATAGAAAGATCAGAAAAATAATGCAATGTCTAAAGAATAAGAATAACGAAGATAAAAATAACGTCATTCAGCAGTTAATGTTCGGTGTCCATAGCAGCGTAATAAAAATTAAATATTACCTACTCACTGTTCATGGCAAAAGCAGATAGATGTAAGTAAAAGTTAGGTTTAGAAGATATGTGATCTTAATTATTTTATTACATTGATATGTGATCTTAATTATTGACAGATAAGATATTTGGAGAGATTTCGGCAAGTTATTGAATTGTCATATTTAGAGACTTTTTTTCAACTATCGTCAATGCCAATACTCAATTAAATATAGTGTATTCTTGTGACAGAACACTATTTATTTGTACGTTCGTGTAATGATTGCTAATGCAAATGACTTTATTGATTATGTATCAAATTTTTTTGTAGTATGTCATTATTTTTGTGATAATATTTAGGCTTGTTTCTCCATTCCTTAGAATATTAATATTTCTTTCATTTGCGGTGGGCATTAGAACCAGAGTACAAAACGGAGCTACATAATTATTCTGTTGGTATGTACATAGAATAGAATAGGATACGATACCAAATATAGTACCCTGAGGGACGCCTATGGCAATCATGTTTGAGCTGCTTTCGATATTCTTAATTTTAACCTCTTGTTATTCAGATTGTATTTTTAATAACTCCACAACTGTGTCATATATTCCAAAGTAGTACAATTTTTACAAAAATGTTGATCGACGATATCAAATGTTTTATCAAATTCTTCGGAAACACTAATCGACGCTACTGTAGATAGAATCCGGCACAAATGCTTTGCTGATACACGAATTTTCTCTGAAACCATATTTCATTAACGATAGATATTTTTTGTCTAAAAATTTGATAATACTCATGCAAAGTATTTTTTGAAATTTTAGAAAATGCTGATAGCAAAATCGACTTGTAATTAGAAATTGTTAAATATTTGTTTTGTCTTTCCATTAAAAAAATTATTTTCTTAAGGTGATTAACGAAACAGCCTTTATTACATTGATGAAAATGTAGGCTAATATCTTGCCTATGGGTGTACTTTTTTTTTTGTTAAACAAATTCCGTCTGCACTACTTGTTGTTTCTTTCAGTGTGTTAATTATATTAGTTAATTCAATTTCATCAGTGGTACACAAAATCGAGGAGAGATTGTTTATCTCAGACAGGGTAATGGTACGTCAATTTATTAAGCTGAGTAGTTTTTTAACTCTTGGTTAGTGCCACCTAAGCTACAGAAATAGTTTTGTTGATTAGCATTATCTATAGTATCCTCATATTAGTTTCCACGTCATGAATACAGACAATCTTATGCTTTTCAAATAATTGTTTGCTCCTACAAAAAATTTATTAACATACCTTGTGGTTTTTGAAGTTACTTTCAACCTGTTATTGCCCAGGTTAATTAAAATTATTTTTAGCGAAATTATTTTGCAGGAGGTGGAAGAAATTAACACATTGATTTTTTGTAGGCTCATTTGTTTCTTCTGTATCCATTTTTACGGTAGATTGTGATCCAATTCAAAAATGTTTTGAACGATACATGTCATCCGATAGTAAATTGGCCCAATTTTCAATCATACATCGTTCACCAAGCTTAGAACAGACAGTATAAGAAATAACCTTTTCACACAAAAATTTACATATTTTTATCAGTGGAGAGAAAGAAGAATGGGAGTAATGGAATGGCAAAGAGATTGTTCACAAAAGATATGTTAATTCAGAAGAAATTATTATATGAAACAGTATTCCATAGGGATAGAAAGTAGGAATTGGAAAATGTCGAATCTAACTTTATCAAATATGCGATGAAGTTTTAATGTATTGTAATGTGGAGAAATATAATTAAATTCAAATCAAAATACGTTTTTAATTAATCGAAATCTATATGAGGATCCATAAAAGGATATGGGTATGGATGTGAATGTGTGAGTGTAGTCCACAATAAATCTGAAATGACTGGAGCAGTGGGAAGTGTGGGAAGGGGATGACATGAAAAAATGATCTTAAACAACCTGTATTAATATTAAATACATTACTTTATAGATCGTTGAGAGGATTAGTGTCATACCCACTGCTGCTTAAGTCCACGATTAATCTTCATGGGTGAAAATATACCCTCATCGCCAGCATGGGAAGAAAAAATTATGTTATCAGTTTTGACACCGTAGATGTCGTAGCTTCTGAGATGAATAGTGACACCCCCCGTGCCGCGTAAGTCCACAATCAGTACACATGGGGGAAAGTACACCCCTACAATCCCGTGGGTAGGGAATAAATATAGGACGGCAAGTAAAAATATGACAAACGACCGATATTGGTGTTGAATATATCATTTTTGGATCGTTGAAAGTAATACCGACATTCCCCATGTTGCTTAAGTGAAAGACCACCTTCCACTAGGGAAAATACGCCTTTTGGATAGAGGTAGGAAAGGGGTGGAAATGTACAAGTAATAAACAATGATTGATATTCTTGTTGGGACCATAGTTTTCGGGACCGCTGAAACGTTTCCAAAGCCACATAAGTTCACGATCAGTGTCCAAACACTTCTAGGGAAGGGAGTAACGAGTAAAAATTATCGTAAAATACATATCTCAGAGACCAATCCAATGATTTCAGTGTCACTGAAATAGTGACACTTCTGACCGTTGAAGTGTAAATTTAATTTTGTACCCATAACACCTCTTGCGACATCAAACGGGGGTGAGAAAGGGTGTGACAGGAAATAATTAATTGTAAAGGATCGATTTGCGTCCGATATATGTCTGAGTTTCTGAGTTGAATAAATGTACTTCCAATGTCGTTATATTTCAGTTCAAATCCCTTTTCTTTGGGGGGGGGAGTGCACGGTACCCTTTAAAGTTGGTTCAAAAAGATGAGACTTATAAAAATGTGGAAAATGAAAAACAACCGATATTGGTGGCGTATCCACAGTTCACGGGGATTTTCAGATGAATATTCTTATTCCTGATGCCGTTATGTCCAAGGTCACACCACATGCGGCATGTTTCTCTTAGAGGTGGGGTTAGGAAGGGCGTAGCATGTACAAAGTATTTAATTCAACCAATGTTAGAGTCGGATCTACAATTTTCGGCGTTGCTGAGATAAATTATGATACTCCCAATGCCACGTTCACCCTATAAATATAATACTCCTAAGACTAAAGTAGGACGGGGGTGACGTGTAAATATAACACTAAACTATCGATATGAATCCGTAGTTTTCTGAGTCGTTCAAATGAATAGGGTCACTTCTGATGTTATAAAAGGAGGAGGTGAGCGTGGAAGTGAGGGAAAACATCACTAGATCCCGAATGGGTAGAGTGTTGTGGAGGCATGTAAAAATAATCGAAAACGTCCGATACGCGTTTCGATTTAATAATTTTTGCGACCGTTGAGATGAATTGTGGCATGATACCGTTAGGGACAAGTTCAGCACTAATGGGGTGGGAAGGGGTGAAATACCCCTGACACTCCTAGGGGAGAGGGTCATAACGGTATTGAAGCCCACGTATAGTCGAATAGAAATAATGCAAATTCTGGAAATTTTTAGTTTAAAACGTTTTAGTTAAACGCAATATAGTGTCAACCTCGGATATTATGGTCATTTTTTGGTGTCAAACAATAAAGTACTGTGTAGGTATAAGTCTGTGACGATGTCACATTCAGTCTTTATTTCAGACATCTCACCTTCCCGAACTCTAAGCTTTGGGGTGAAATCAATAAGACAGAATAGAAGCGCGTGGTTTTCGCTATGAATATGGACAGTAATCTGACTGAAGTTTAATAAAAAGGAATAATTGAAAACGCAATTATTAGAAAAGAAAAACTCAAAAGATGTTTGATAACTTAATGCCCTCGGGCAATGCCTGATTCATTCAGCTAGTTAACTCTACATATGTGAAGAAAATCATAAAGCAGGTGCTTTATCGCAGTATTGTAGTTATTATTCTTTCTCTGCTACGTTGAATATTCCAAGTTGTCCTTGCAGTTTTATTAATTTCGTTAAAGTTTTAAAATGTTGAAAAAGTAAATAGAATAAAGTTTAAATATAGGATTATAACATACTAATTTTTTATTTCACTTAAATTTTTCGAAATATATCCCTTGAGTATTCTGAAAAAAGGAAGGTATAAAGTGTGAATACTTCTCATTTGAAATGCATGTTTATGATTTCAATAGAATTAGTTTGGAAAGTATAATACATTTCAAGAAATAAAATTGTAAATTCGTATCTGTATTATTCTGGGGTTACTTTGAATACAACCATGTTATACCTCCAGAAGTATGGTATTAAAAAATCCTGACACTACCACACAAAATCGCTACTTATGATAGTTTAACTTCCCTATACAGTCATTTCGACCAAATATAAACACTATTCTTGTGTAAATGTTCACTCTCCAGAATCTGTCATTATCCATAAAAAGTGAGTTTGAATTTCAAAACTCCTGGGCGAGAAGGAAATATATAAAGTGCGATATTGTATATTCAGAACAATTAAATGTTACATCATCTCAGAGAGATTTTTAACTCAGGGTATAGATACAATATTACTGCATTCCTAGTCTTTTTTCGAACATCACACAAGTTTCTTCTCTAGTAGAAAATATATATGCTCCCATCCTATAGATATAGCAGGGATCCTAGGTTTTACGAAAGTGTGAATTTGTATTTATTAATTTTTCCAACTTCCTTTCTTCCTGGCATTCAATGCGACACTTTTTGTGTTTTCCCCTGGCTTCTGCGACTGTCCCCTTTATTTCCAGACCCTTGCAAAAGGTTTTTCATCAACACCTCTACTATTATTTTTTCAAGCTCTTTTTTGCTAACATTTACTTCCCACTTTCCCTGAGGGCGTCTCGATTGTTTCTTCTTTTTTTCCAAAAGGCTATGTGGCCAGTTGCGCATTGTAGTTGCACCCAAGGCTTCATTTTCGCCAGCAAGGGAGAATCACTCCTCCGTACAATGCATGTTGCTTTTAACTCTTCTCTCACCTTCTTCGCACATTCCATACCATTCACACTTTTACGCGTTGCTTTTTAATATCGCACCTCTATTTTCTCCAACAACTTTCTCAGACCTACTCACATTCCTTCCAATACTTGTTCCTCCCTCCCGTTCCGTATTTATTGTTTTTCTTTTCGCTGTTTCCCAATCGCTATTTCAACAAGCATGCCACTTATATTGTTAGTTTTCCATTTCCTCTCGTTTTTGTTCAGCTCATCTCCTTTCCTCTTACCCCTGGCGACCTAGACGCCTACTTCATTCACACTCTTCCTTTCACTTCTCTATTTCTCTCTGGCTATCCTCGGCGATCTCTGCGATACAGAGTCCCTGCAGATCTCATTCCCCTCCCATTCCATACACGTATAATTTCTGAAATTTTTAACCATCTTTTCCCTCAGGATCTCAGCTAGATCCGAACTATATTCGCATCTCTTTGCATCCTCGTTTCTCTTTTTCCGTCCTCTAGCTCCATACCCTCTGCAGTCTTTCCCTCCACATCATTAGCCAGTGCTGCACTTCTTTCAACGCGTTCAATCGTCCCGCGACTCCCAGGGTATCCATTGCGGCCCACCACATCCCACCACTACGCTCATTGCTCGCGCACCTCTCAATTCCCTCTTCTCAGTCTACCCTCCCCGCTACACCGTTCTCGTGAACCTTTCCCTCTCCAGCATGCTTTGTCGACTCAAGCGGCAGCGACAGAGCCACGGCTCCGCTTAATAATTGCATTCCGCTCCGCTCGCGGCTAATCCGTCCGCCTGTGCGCTCCGCCGCGTCCCGCTTCGCCCGTCCCCACCCTCGCGGCGCGTCCTCACATTCCCCGGCGCCGTTGTCGCCGCCTCAGACGCCGCGAAATTGAGCGGAGACGCTTAGAGGTCGCCTCATCCCTCGCTCTGAGCCCCCGCGACCCCCTGAACGGAACCTGACTCCAGCGGTCAGAACTCTTGTGAAAATATCGCTGCGCGAGTGTCGAGGGGATGTGTGGTCGTGGGGAAGCAGTGTGTGGGCGTATGCAGGGTGTGTGTGAGCTGAAATACAGAAAGAATGTTAAACGCTAAAAAATAAATGCAAATTTTTAACAAGTTCCCAAAACTTTCATGAAAACTTTTTTTTTAATTTTTCTATTGAGTTTTGAAACAGCTTTTAATTTTTTGTCGTAAAAAATATTCCAATTTTCAAATAAATAATGTACGTTAAGAGTTGAGTCCAAAAGAATAGGAACGAAAATTTGTAGATTTGCGCGCCATGAATTCATTTTAAGAAAAAAATATATTCTCATGGGAAAAGATGCAAATTGATTACAGATATTTCTTAAAATAAAACTTCGTAACCGATTTCAAGGTTGTAATATAATTCAAATTATGATCTTAAGTTACCTTAAGACTGACAGAAATGTATTAATAGCGAAAACAACTTTCGAAGCAAACTAACTTTTTTAAATAAACTTTTATTTCGTGGTTAGGCTCAAGCAACCAGGCCTGCTCTTCCGACTTACCATCGTCAAGGAAATAATACCTGATAATAAAACATGAATAACAATACATACATAAATATATTCATAAACATAAATTATATCACGAAGAGGGAGGACTATAAAATTACTCTACTCTGGGGATTAAACTAGGGATCATCCCGGTATTAACCTTAAGCAATTGAGGAAAAACCAGAAAAAAACCTCAATTAGAGTGACGGCTGAAGGCCGAACAAATATTAGATAATATACTACAAAGTGTGATACATAATAATTAAATAAAACGCAAAATTCATCGTTTACAATATAATATTACAACTTATCGCGAAGAATATTACATTTTAAATTACAAAATAATAACTTACAAATTTATGACTTTAAATCTTCATAACACGTTTATCATAAATTATCAAATATTATTTTCATAAATTTTCATAATAACATTAAACATGTCTAAATTTATTATTGTACAGTAGAAATTGTAACGTATAGCTTTTTCATTTATATTGAATTGCAGTTTAATATTAGGACTAACCAAATAAATTATATTGTTTAATACATATTTAATAGTTTTTAAAACATATTAAGGTTAAATAATAAGATACATTTATTATTAAGAGCACATTGAAAATATTGTATACTACATAACAAAAATCAATACTTTCTATGATAATAATAATAATAATGAATTTATAAAAATGACAATACATAAGACATATTTCATCACGAGAGTTTTATTGAATTTGTATCTTAATCTTTGCTTGGACAAGACAGCTACTTTTAGAGAGATTTCGCGAGACATATGGTAATAACCTGTTTCTTAAAAGAGAGTATTTAAGAACTATTCCTGATAGTAATAGGGAGAAAATTCCACATCCTAGCTACTCCTACCGTAAAAGAGTTATTGTAAAAGCCTTGCTTATATTTGGGTACAAAGAAGTTTTGACTCCTGAAGGCGTAAAGAGTAAGTAGCTGAAGCTCAAATAAGTAAGACGGACTGTTCGTACATAGTAGTTGGTAAAGCAATAAAAGACTGTGTAGTTTACGTCTACTGTGTTATGGTAAAATCTTATTTGAGTGATAGAAGCCCGAAATGTGGTCAAATTTTTTGAAGTTGTAAATGTATCGAATACAATAATTATGAAGGAGTTGAAGTTTGAAGAAGTTTATGAATACGTTTAAGGACATGAAGAGAAGCGTATATTTTCTTACTTACTTTAGCTACGAGTTTATCCCACTGAAGTGAAGAAGTGAAAGTGACACCAAGATTCCTTATGTGAGAACACCAAGGGACTTATTCATCTCGGATTTTAAATGAAGTGAGATTGCATTTGTTAATATGTTTTAGGGAATAAACGGATCCAGTGTTTATACTTCGTGACTTTGATGGATTTAAACTTAATCCATTACACTCTGACCAATCTACTAGAAAATTAAGGATTTTGTTCGTCTTATTTACGAGACTATCAATTTCCCTCACATTACCTGAAACATAAATCTGTAGATCATCCGCGTACATGTGATGCGAGCAGGAATAAAACACGTTAGAAATATCATTTGCGTAAATTATAAACAATAGTGGACCAAGTATAGAACCTTGGGGAACTCCACGGAAAATACATTTTAAATTGGAAATATTACTTCGAATTTTTACAACTTGTTTCCTTTCAGATAAATAGCTGGAGATCCATGTAAGTATATGTTCAGTAATACCAATATGTCTACATTTAGCTATCAAAATATCGTGATCTACTGAGTCAAAGGTTTTACTGAAGTCCAATACCGTTAGAATTGTTACGTTTCTATCATCTAATGCTTGTCTTACGTCTTTAGTTACTTTGATAAGTGCTGTTTGAGTGCTGTCGAAAATCACTAAGGGAAGTAGCATTTTCCGATTTGGGACGTTAAAATAAAGTGGACAATAACTACAAATGTTTACAACTTCGAACAGTTTATTTGCAGTTCAAATACTTAAGTAAAGATGAATTTCATGCTGGCATAATATAGTGAGGTACTTCATGTGATTAGAGAGATGCTGTTAATGAATGACTGAACCTGCGCTCTCTTGGTGAGGCATGGAGCCTCATAGATGACGTTTTAATAGCAAGGACTAGTGAGGAGACGAGGTTTTTATGACACTAACACCAACGGAAAATCAATGATTTATTTATTAGTTATACCTTTGAATAGGAAATGGTGTAAAGGTTTCTTGTTGGCTCATTTCTGCGGGGTTTGAGAACACGGATCGGGTACCGCTTTTGGTCTGATTATTCCAGGAATATAGTGGTGATTGCCTTCCTCAACTTAAGACTACCCTCGGTGATTTACTATCCCTGGCAACCCCTTAGTTCGGCCTCATTTTCACAACCATGCAATTCCTTATAACCAAATGTTTTCGATGACATTGTCGTCATCCTCAGTTTAGCTTTATTTTTCTTTAAAATGCCCAAGACAGCATAAAAGACAAGTTTTTTCGTGGCAAATTTTTCTATGAACACACTCTTCAGTTTATATTATATCAAATTAGCATATTATAAAATGCAGAGAAAAGTTTTCAAAATAAAAATGTCTGGAAATATTTGCCGGGGTTGACAAATATAATAAATTTTATTCAATTTACTATTTCCACGGAGTTTTCTTCCATGCCAGAGATATTTTTAATGTGTTGCTCAAAACTGATTGATAACGCTGGATTAATAACGATTTATAAACGAAGGCTAAAATTACGATTCTACTAAATTCACTAATTTTAAACTTATTACATATCATTTCGTTTCCCCTTCCTACGTCACCCAAGAGAAGAAAAGAGATCGAAGTGTTCCGGCGTGAACACAATGGTTGCATGGAAGGGCTTAGCGTGAAATCTGCTTTTGCGCAAATTACTTCTGCAAACCTCTGACAAAGGGTGAAAGGTTATGCAGGGGTTATCCCTCCCCTTCGACTTCACCTGCCGTGGCATTAATCCACCCCATCACGCACCCTGCTCCTCATGCAATCCCCACCTCATCGGTTTCAATCTCCTCAATCTCGCTTTGCTCTACGGTTCTATAATGTGGGGTGTGACTGCTACCTGCTGACATCAAAGAGTCGGCACTGCGCTCGACCACTCGCTGTGCCGGCCCACCTGCCGTGCACGCGGAGGTCTTTGAAATGGCTCACAAATATCTGGTTTGCGAGTGCAATGGTAGTTTTCTCGGAAATAATGGTCCATTTAAACTTTCAATAATTGGAAGTATATTATTTTTTGTATTCGCTTGAGATTTATGGAGAACGTGAAAAGAAAAGTTTACTTTAAACTAATTATTGAAAAAATTCAAAACAGTTTTTGAAATATTTCATGTCTCAAATAGTCCTGGAATATAATAAATACCAAATTAAGATTTCTCAAGGGAAAAGATTTCCTATGTTATCACATGGTACACACGAGCAGAAAGCTTAGTAAGAGATTTCAAGAAATTAAAGACCATGAGCGAGCAAAATAAGAAATGAGTGGCCACAAGCTGCCATGGTGTCCCCCAGTTGAGTGTTTTAAGCCCTGCGCTTAATTTGCTCTATACTTGTGTAATCCATTATTACTAAATTTGTGAATGATACAGCCCTCTTGTCTACCAGTGACCCCATGGAATAAGCAACCATGAAAATCTAAGAAGGCAGATATGGAATTATAAATTTGATTAAAAATAGACACATTTAACTGATGGAAAAAAATTCTCAGTTCGTCACTTCACTAATAGTATGTTATAAGTCAGGTCGTTTCATATCAACAATAATATCATTATTGTTGCAAACAATCCTGATATCTCAATATGACACTTGATTCTTAACTTCGTTGCTAAGAACACTAAAGAATTAAGAAACGAGAACTCAATATGAAATTCACGGAATATGATGAAAGCCTGGGAAACTGTTCGACATCACGGATTATTTGAAATGATGTGACATTCCATGTTCGGACACGGGCAGGCGTATATAGAAGCAATAGGAGTACATTTAAATATTTATTGTGAGTTTCTCAATTGATGAGTTTTACTTGCTAAGTTACGTTAAGTAATTAAATAAATAATTAACAACTTAGACCTTTTAGGAACGAATAATATTTATATTTTCTGTGAAGAGCTCATCATAAATATAATTCGTCCATAAAAGTTCGTAAGTTGTTAATTATTTTTTAAATTGGATTATATAATGGACGTTAATGATGATAGAATTACGTTAAGAAACCTTAAGTTGCATATTAAATGACGTTGTTCAAGAAGTCTAACGAATATGTAATGATGTAAAATCATGTTCTTTCATTATAAGCTGATAAACTAGGGGTTATAGAATACATGCCTATAAGAATCCTTTTTCTTGTTAGGTGTGAGGCACCCGCACTGTCCCCGAAGTTTAAAAAAATACATCACTAAGTAATAAAGCAATGATTTTATGTCTAAAATTACACATTAGAAAGTGTTTGTTCAACATACACGCTTCAAGCCGTATACCTTACATTCATGGCGCTTACCGCGAAATGTACCTGTAGAGAACTAGTGATCGAGACACAGCGTAACCTTCCACTAAAATCATACTGAAAATTATAAAGCCAAACAAACTACTCCCACACAAGCGGACCCAAGTAAACTGTAATGTGAGTACACCAGCAGGAGCTCACACAGCACACAGGACCAACAGAACGCTCACATAACCTCTAGATGTAAACATAACCTCAAATTCAATCCAGAACCCGCAGTCAACACTCTCATGAGCGTACTAAATACTTCTGAGCATGTGCGGAAGCCTCTCACATGACGATAGCGTAAAGACTCACAGGACACTATGAAAAAACTCCCTATTATAATGGAAGTCTTACTTTAAATGTCACACCTCGATATCTGACATGATAATCCAATGTTTTGACCACTGAAGTATGTCACAAAAAAGTTACACCCGTTTTTAACTATCTGCAGGAAACTAAGTGTTTTTATTTTTGTTAGTATAAAATCATATGTCAATGATTTTGGCAATTTACAGTGCTATATATCATCAAGATTCCCTCCAAGTTTTCGTTTCTCCCTATTTTTACGTTTTATCCCGGAAAAATTGGTTTTTTAAAGCTGTGGTTTATATGTTATTAAAATATTACTAATTATCATTGACTTGCTCTTGTTCGTCTTTCAGTGTTAAGTCGAATTCTTCTGTAAGTCTTCGCACATTACTATTGTTCAGTATGCGAAACGAATTAATAATTATTTGAAAATGTATTAATTATAAAAATAGCATTGGTTTTCCGCGGTATAAAACAAAAGAAAACATTAAATAAGCGTAATCAATGTATGTAATAATGTTTCAATTAGTTGAAATTATTTAACTAAATTTCTCTGCTATTATTGTGGCGAGATTAGTGGGGCGAGAGCTCATTAACCGATGACTGATATTGCGCTGAAAGCTGCCGCACACCCACGCTTAAAACGAAGATAAAACCTGAATAATTTGAACCTACATTGTCTTCCAATTACAAAGTGTTAGGTATTCCTAAACGCTTTGAATAAGCTTAGTATTGAATGACTCCTACAAATGTAGAATTTTAAAACATATCCCAAGGTTTCCATTAAAATCATGTATCTAATCATTACTTTATCAGCAATTTCTACATTTTTGTCGACAACTAAGGATGTAGCAGGAAAAGAATTGTTTGGCCGGGGAAGAAGAAAACGAGCCACTTCAGTCACATTCAGCGGAAAATGACCTTTTCCTCCGCAGGCGCGAAAATAAAAAGTTTATAATCCTCTACCATAACTTCGTCCCTGTTCAGCCCTTTGATAATCAGTTACATCATGCTCCTATAGTATTATTTTAAGCTCGTCTTCCATTTTAATCTCTTCTCGCATGTAATGAAATTAGCAACGACAGTGGTGCGTGGCTTCAGCATTTGATGCTGGGGAAATGGCAGCGCGAGAGGAAGGCGCAGCACAGCACAGCACAGCGTGGCGCTAACAGGCGCTGATTCAGGCTTCACCCGAGCCGGAGCTGTTTGTGCCATTGGAAGCGGCCGCGACACATGCAGCTGGGTGGCGGAGGGTAGGGTAGTGGTCGTGTGGTGGATGTGGCGCATACGGTGAAGTGGATTAGAGGATGGTGGGAAGCAATGAGGAGTACCACGATAAAGAAAGGCAGTCCGACGGAGCGAGTTCGCGCGCAAAATCGGTTTGGAGAAAAGTCGAGCTCCAGGGCAGTACAGTCGGCGGCGAAAGAATGGAACGATATTTAACCAATGGAGCGAAAGCGGGATACAGTCATCGGGAGTTGGGGGTAGTCTATCTTAGATCCACCATTCCAGTCGGCATGCCATGGCACCCATTTGAAGGCTAAAGTAACCGGTGGAAGACATCCTTGCGGCCAAAAGTCACAGTTTGCATATCAATTACTGCCGGTTCTAGGAATCAGCTAATGTAGGCAGCAGCATCCGGATGTAAACTCGCTAAGTACCTGCTGACATGAGTAAAACGTTCACTTACAGCAAGAGGAAGAGTCGGCAATCTTGCAATACTGGCATTTGCTACTCGACTTTCACGAGGTCTTTAGACTTCTCTCTCGTTACGATTATTTCGCCGCGGGTACCGTAGGCGATATCGGGTGAGAGTTTGACGCGATGGGTGAGAGGGAGGAGTTGGGGATAGGGAGGAAGTACAGAGTGTGGGGAGTACTATTGCGAAATAAATTTGAACATTTCTTTACTCCAAATGTACGTGTGTCACTTATGCGTATATAAGCGCAGTTGATGGTTAACAGGTTGAGTCACAGAATGGGTGTTTGGGAATGTGACAGGAAATAGGTATGGATGGATTCGAAGGGTTGAAATGTTATGGTGAGTTTATCATGGTGAGTTTATCGGCATCTAACATTGACAGTGATACGGGATAGGTGAAAGGTAATGACAGGGTAGAGAGCGGTTTTGAAGGTACTCAGACCTTCACGTAGACGATTAAAACTTGTTTCAAAGTTATCAAAAACTAAAAATTTAAGATCGTAAGGAAATCGTGAATGTTTGTAACTTTGATTCCTCTTAGTCTGAACGTTATTGAGAATCTCTGTGAAAGTAATAGAGATACAGTGTGAGGTAGTCATTGGTGTAGATGATAAATTAATCTAAACTTCTGGATGAGATCTTGATAACACTTCGGACGAAGTTTAATTGTTTCGTCGCAATCTCTATTAATAATCCTTCGTGTTGCGTTAACAGGTGGTCTCGTGTTACTTTTCAGGCTTAAAGTTGAGGGTGCGTTGACTACGTGCGAGAGAATAAAGTCATTTGCTAAGACTTCAATAGTACTTTTTCTGCAGTACTGGAGAAACCGTTGCTCATTTCAAGTTGTTGTAGCGGGTGAAGAAACGCGCATAAGTATATTAAGATTCTACTATCAGATGCAAAATCTGTGTGTGAAATATTTCGTACGACAACTACAAAATTTCCTTCGAAAAACTTTACATATGAATGGCGTGAAAATATTTTATTTATAAACAAAAATCATATTCGATCTCGTGTAGCCCAGATGGGATTCGTAGTTGAGGGTCGCAAAGGCGCATTGATGTATTATTATTTATTAATATTAGTACGATTCCCTAAATATTTTCAACTGTCTCCAGTTACCCTGTTATCCTCATTTTGGACACACTGAATTTTGTCTCACTTTTGGATTCCCGGTGTCTAGTGTCTGATGGTATTTCTGCGGAGTCAGTCAAAAACGTCGATCTGAACAATACTGACATTGTTCTGCTAGAAAGTGGCAGATAGTATATGCCTTAGACACTCAGATGGAATGCTCTTGTGACTTAAGTTGCACAGGTATTCCGATAGGAAGAAAGAAAAAACGAAGAAAAAAGCCTGCCCAAACCCGATATTTCGACTGACAGAACACCATTATCCCGAGGGAACTGTAGTCGATGGAGGCAGTGATGCAATGGATTGCCTAAATCTTGACGCAAAACAGCGTTCGGAGTAACATATTCCGGGGAATTCACTCTTAACTATCCTCATCTCCGCGGCTGTCGATCCCATGTCGTGTATCTGCCCTTCCCACGCCCACAAGCCCCCTCCCTTAATGCAACTGCAGCCGGCAGCTCTCGGCACCGCTCCATCAATCAATCCATTGATCGCAAATCGAGAGCCGCCGGAGGGCAGTCGACCCGTCGCTTGACTCCCCTTCATCTCCTCTCCGCTCCCTCTCACCTGGATCACGGTGGAATGTCATCTTAACTCTTTGGTATTCTCACCATCTCCTGTATTCGCCCTCGGATCCCCTTTTCTTCGTCTGGAACTCGTTTCTTCAAACTGTCGTTTTTTCGTGTGTACTTTCCGTTGAACCCTTTATTTCTTTCCCTCTAGTAACTTTTCTAAACTCACTTTCTTGTATACTACTTCAACTTCCATCTCTTCCACCTTTTCTTTGCAGAACCAGTACTTTCCTCTCTTGTCACTTGTACCTAGTCCTATCCCTCTTCTCACACTGTCGTGTGGCGACCGGCAAAGTTTATCTTTTATTTAGTGCAACCATTAAAACTATTTTGACAATGCAAAAAGTACATTTATTTTTGTTGATTTCAAATCCACGAGATGTTTAAGAGTATTCTAACAATTTAAATTAATTACACTGAATGACTGAATATAATATCGTTAATGTGGTATGTATTGAAAACTGAAGAGTGCGATTATTATAATCTCTTTGCATATCGAATAAATACCCTATAAAATAGACTAATAGTGATAAATCAATTTGTACGGAATTGAACTAACTCTATACGTAACTGTTGATTATCCAAATGTTGATCTAAACTGAATTCGTCCACATTCGTCCAACACAAGTTCCAATTGAGAAATATCGAATATTAATAAGTAGGCACTTCGTGGTTCGCATAAAGTGCTTGTGCCATTCATTACAAGCAATCATCAAGTTTTAATGAATTGTCAATGTGCTAGATTATTTGTGGCGAATTACATGAGCGAAAAAACGTTTTTATCATTTTCATATTTGTGCCTGCATTGAAGATAATCTTTCCTTTGAGTCGCCGAAAGGTATCCAGAGAATAGATGAATTTTGATATGTAACATGTCTTCAGAAAAAGATAATGAAGACTTTCACAAAATTGACAAGAACATCACCATACAAGTAGAAAAAAACATCACAAAATAGTATGAAGATCCAGGATTAAGACGTAAGAGCACTGAAACTCAGTAGCGCGCCTAGGTCTAATGAGACCCGGGACGGCAGTCTTTTGGAAATTCCCCCCTTCTTGACGTCACACATTAACGAGTTTAAATTGGCAACACATGCGTATCGATAGCACCAGTGTATTAAGAAATTCCCATGGAGAATTGAGATTTATTTTATCATAATATCAACGCAAGTTTTACGAATAAAAGCATTTTTTCAATGGTGAAAGTATTAATTTCATGATCTACCTTATTTATAATAAATTTACAAGAAATAATACACTTGTTTACTCGTTTTTGGAGAGCTGATTTCGCTAACTTCCGAGATAACCTCTTTGATCTGTTCGTCATTCGCCTCTACACTCCCATCCTTCATGGGATTCCCCCTCCACGCTGTTCGTTCCGGGCGCGCCATTGGCTGCCCAGCGAAGGGCACGCGTTGGAAACGTCGCCCTCTCTTGACTCTCGCTGGGGTTCTGTTCGCAGTGATGTGCTAAACTGGACGTTTTACTCTGCACCTCGAGTTTATGGGCTTCGATCCCTCGATCTCGCCTCTGTGGCGTTCTACGGTTGAAAACCGCAACGGTTGATTCACTTCAAATAAACCCTCAAACAAGTTTCCTTTTTCCTTATCACCCGATTGAAAGTCGTTATGTTCCTTTTATGTTTTTCGAGTCACCACAATGCCACGAATTTATATTACCATGTTTGAAGTCATTTTTCTAATACTTTATGAGAAATAAGTAATTTTCAAGTTAATTATACTTTCTAATTGCACGTAGTCGTATAACTTTTCGAAGAGTTGATAAAATTGCTTACAAAATACACACTTTATGCTAAAAAATGTGGTTCAAATCAATTCGTCAGTCTTAGATTATTAGTATTTTCAATGTTCATTGTACAAATATTTCAAAGTGTTATATGTTTCAGTACTTTATTGCTAGTAGGTAGAGTTGCATCTATTCCCTGGAAATTTAAATAAATGAAATGTAATACAATTTTTATGTTTGTTTTTATAAATAAATAATAAACTTTAGTGCCAAAAATGCAGTTACAAACTGCATATGACCACGTGGAGGACAATAAACTAATTTACTCTCCGGAAGCAAGCAACCATCCCATCAATTCCGATCAAGGGCCCTAACGCAGAGGCGCATTTCACATTTCAACATACTCCTAACGATAAAAAAAATTGTTCGACACGTGTTATAGTATTAACGAATACCAACAAATATTGTATTAAATAAAATATAGAAAAGTCATTTCACAAGAACGTATTAATATGAAGCTATAAATCATTCCGAAGGTATTGTTGATAATTCGTAACTATTAAATAACATTAAATTCGCTAATAATTATATCAATTGATGCCGCCTCTAGGTAAGAACCTAGCGAGTCTTTATAAAGAAATCCTCCTCTACCTGAAGGAAAACCGGAGCCAGGATGGGAGAAAAACTCATTCACTTTCATTTATAATTTTATATTTCTGTGGAAATAGATTTTATTCTTTTACAATCACCTATTCTATACTCCAAGTCTCGTAAATTTACTCAGAGAAAATGTAACCCAAGAAAAATATCATGAATAGGAACCCACCGTGTCTATTGTAAAGTAGTAGCAGTTATTGTCCTCGATGTGATAAAAGGTGATTTGTAACTGCTCTCTTGAAAATAATTTTTTAATTTATTTATTGCCAGTCTGACGGACTTGATGTTAGTACACTGTACCCAACACTTTTACATCGCCATCGTCCATAAGGGTAGTGATGAGTGTACCTCGCTACGATGGCACTACTTTCATGTGTCTTGAAACTTAAATCTATCGCCAACATCAGTCAACAGTTCAGTTCACTTCCTCTCATGGAACTATTCTGTTCTTTCTACATCGAGCGTATGGAACGAATATTACCTTGTGTCTTCGTTTGTTGTTTTATTAACTTGTATTTCTTTTACAGAAAATAGTCGCTTTTGCGACTTTCATAAATATTTATTCGGATATTACTGAAATTCGTAGAAGTTGGCGATTCGTGTTAGGCAACCATATTGCATTATTTTCGGTAAAGTTATGTGGCCATATCGAATATCTAATTAGTATTTTTCTTTCGATATATTGATTTTTACCGATACATTTTTAACGATATATCGATGAATCGATATTAAAATTCAAATATTGAATACGATACTTTTTTGAAAATTTCATGTTTTAAGGTTATTAATGATTATTATATTATTTTAAAGAATATTGATAATATTAAATTTAAAAAGTGTGTTAAAGATAAAAGTCTGAAACAGAGAAATCTTATTTGACTGTCATTAGTTCTCATTGAATTTACTCTAGAAAGATACTTGAATATCGTCAGGGTGGCGTGAGAACAGGTGCATTCGTTGAGAGGCAGTCGATCCTGTCAACCCCAGTTGTCAAGGTCACCTCAAGATGCTGACTGGGTTGAAGCAGTGACAATCCCACTGCACCGCAACACACTTGACTGGGGAAAGAACTATCAGAGTTGAAATCTAGTATACAATTCTCTGATCATGAAGTGCTAATTCTTGGCTTCTTCAACCGTTGCTACCAATGTGGGTGTGGGAACTGGGAAGCCAGTTGCTTTGCACGTACTATTTCGTTTCGATTCTATCGAGTTAATCCGCTTCAGCAAATATTTGTCGGTATTCGTCGCATACGTGGTAAGTTATTCACTTCAACAATCTTGAGATTAATTAATTAGAATTTGTCAAAAAGAAGTCAAATTTGCGTATGATTACGTGAGTGGTAAATCTACGTCGTGTTACTTATTATTTTTAGTATATTAATATTATTATTACGTCAGTAAAATCATAGTAACAGCAATAAATTTGTATACACACATAAAATTATGCTATGTGACAACCATTCTTTTGTTAATGATATCTCTCAGATAAGAAAAATTATTTACTTCTTGAAGTTGAAAATTACTTGTTAATGCAGATCAATTATATAAATAGTTGTTATTGTCATATATATTATAATCCAATCTATAAATAAGTTGGTTATGGCAGTATGTTTGTTAATTTTCTTTATGCCAATATTCCTCCAAAGCAAATTAAATTGATTGTTCTTTACTAAATACTATTTTTTGAACAGTTTATGCAAATTTGTCATTATTACATGTAATAACTCCGATTTAACGATATATCGATATTTTCTTTCGATATATCGAATGATACATTTAATACATTTTTAAAATATCGGTATAACAATCTGAAATACTACGTTTATGTGGGAAAATAGTATGCAGGAAACATTATCAATTTTTTAAGTAAATTTGTATTGTTACGTTCAAAAAAATATGGGGTAGACTTCACATGAAGCGAACAACCAGAAGTACTTGAGTCTTTCAAATTGTTTCTTTTTTTGGGTGAGTTACACTTCAGCTAGTCCTTAACATCAATATCAAGTATTTTTTCTTCGTAATGCCTAGTTGCTGTTTTACGGGATTTTGAAGATTGGGTGCCATGTGCTGTAGAGTTTGTTATAAGAGCAATTATTTATATAGACGAACTAATGGAAAAATAAACTAGTTAGTGACTCTCCCAGGAAATTGGCTGCTTTGATCAATTATTGTGTCAAATTTGAAGTTCTTTTTGTACTAGAAAAAGGAAATCAATATTTTTTTAGAAACTGTAATCATTTTTTTTTCAAAATTACCTTAAAGTATGTAGATAATGTATACCAAGTTTCATAGTTGAGTCTTCATTTGTTTTTGAGGTAGAGAACTAGAAGAAGAGGCCGCATTAAACCGCGCACTCAGTACTCGCTCAATGCAGTCTCCCTGCTAGAAAACCTTCAGTGTATTTTAAACATATTGTTAAAAATTTCTGTGATGTATTGCACTTGTGTATTATATAAATGTGATTTCCCAATTAATTTTCGTATTTAAAAAGTTACAATAATTTTTATAAGATACATCAGAAAAATGTGTTTCAGTGAACTGAACTGTACACGGGATATCATATACAGTATTCTTAGAGTATTTTGAAACAGATAGTAATGTGCAAGTGGACCTAGTTTAATAAATATCCGCTTGCTTTGTAAGTTACTTAATAACATTCTTTCACTTAAGAAAATTAAGTTTTCAAGGAAGAAAATATTCTTAAATAGAACAATATAGGGGTAAATATAATATATTCTCTTTATCTTTATTAATATTTAACTTATATATTTTATCATTTGATTTATTTTATTCATCGTATTGCAGTAATTTTTTGTCCAGTATTTTCCTCTAATTACCTTTAGATTTTAATTAAGCCGGAGTTGAAATATTTATATTTAAGAGTAAAATCAACTGCAAAAATGGTGAATATTGCTCTTTTAGCACAGGACGAGATTGTAGAACTGATTAAACGATTAACTTATTTAACACCTCATTATGTTTTCGACGGGAGTTTCGTCAAGAATTTTAGGAATATTATCATGAAGCAGAATAAAATTTAGGAGAGGAGAATGAAGGACATGCTCCATAAATTAACAGCTGCTCGTGAAGTAGGGCGTTAAGCACCATCCGGCAAACTCTCATGGTGACGTCGGGCAGGAGCGTTGGCGGGCAAAGCCAATCAGCGACGACCACTTGTGGAGCGGAGGCGAAGCCTGCAAGCTGCAGTCGCCGTCAGCCTGGTGGGTGGAGGAGCTTCAGGAGCGTGGAATCACAATTACTATTTCATGCGCGATTTGCACAGAAAGGTTCGGTCTCGTGTAAGTAACTGCGGCTGACGCGGCGAGGTTCAGCTGCCTGCCTCTCCACGTGTTTTTCCCTCCTCCTTCGAAGATAAGGTACTTCCGGTAGGGTACTTAAGACTCTTTGGAACTTCTGTCCCGTTTTCTCTCTCTTTCCATCTCTCAGCATCTCATCCTCGTCAGAGTAATGTTTTGCGGCGTCAGGCGACAGGTTTTGCGACAGGTCCTTAATGCTTCGAGCAGATACCTCGGACTACAACCCCTTTCGTGAACTCTCTGGGGAGGATGCACTATCCATTTCTCTCGTCCGCCCACGACGACTATTCTTCTCCAGATGACACGAGCCCAATTACGCGTCTCGTCGTTGTATTAACACAATGTGGAGGCGGCATTCAACCGGCGACGTGTATCACAGCGCGGAGGTCTTGTATCGCCTTCAGTGTATCACGCTTACGCGACCATTCTGCTGTCACGCGCCCTTGACGTTGCGCTGGCATCTTGTTACGGGTATGGTCCCGTCCCCGCCCCCACTGCCGCATCCGCCCCCATGCCCTCGTCGGCCCACCGGTATTCTATCTTCCGCAGCAATAACGTTGCGCTGTCATTGTGAAACTCCGGTCCCCACCCTGCGCTCTTGGCCCGACGCCACCTTCCCAAGCCTCCATCTCCTCTTTTCCCGTTCCATTTTGATCCCCACCCGGTCTGCGAACATCGCATTTACCTGTCGTCAGCCTCGCCTTATTCCTGATACTTATGCTCCCCCTTTCGTCTCCTCTTTACCTTGTCGTTCCCCTCCCTTTCCTAATACCGGAGCATTAATTCCCGTTCATCAGTTACAGTTCACGCTTCTTCCCGATTCTCTTGCAGTTTGTATCCTCGAGAGGCGTGTAGAGCGAGGAGAAAGTATTCAGCATGTTCTTATGAGGACACACACTGTAATGTACTTTCACTTAAACAATTCGTAATCCTTACACTCTATCTGATTTTGGCGGGATTAAATTTGGGAGCCTATTTCTGAAAATAAGAGATGCGCTTCTAGAAATATCTAGTTTCAACAAGTTACAATGGCCGTGTTACATTGATGACGAAAGATACATTGAACGTTTGAAATGAGTCTCCCTTTAAATATCTCTATGACGTAAGTTTGGATTCACTTAGAGACGCATACATGAACCTTCCTGGATATTAACGCATAGTACAGCGAAAATGGATATAAGACTAAAGTAAAATTTTATTCTTGTATTCATTTTTTCTTAATATGCTATGTATAGACCCCGATTTCTTTCATTGTATCGTATATTGTAGATTATATTTGCTTTTGAATAGGTTTTTGGAATGGAAATATAGCTTTAGCTACTTTTGTCAGAGCGTTCGTGACGCGAACCTGTAAAATATATGACGGGATAATGACTCATTGTGGAGTATTTGTATCGTTTATAACCCACAACTATAGCATGGAGTTCGTAACCTTATTGCTTTCACCGACAATTCACTTTTTTTAATTTATGGCATTGTATGCCTCTGGATCTCCAAGATTTATTTAGTAAAAATTAATACGTTTTCATGTAAACAAACCCGCTGAGCAGCCGGGGTTTCCATGAAGGGGGAGTCATGGTATGAATGGTTATGCCTAACGTCCAAACTTCACCTCAATCAGGTCTGCTCAGTCTGCTCTGAAACGAAAATGAATCAGGGATTTGTAGCATAATACTTGTCACATTATTATATCGTTGTGTCGACGCTATGATATTGCGAAGTCGGTATACATGTAAGACTCAAGTTGCAATATTTGTTCCCCTACCCAACCCTATGATATGCAAACTTGGTTGGGGTTGGCGAGAAATTGACAGATTTCGTATCCATATTAAATGAAAGTTTCATGCATTACTTTCGAACTGAAATTGTTTTTGCCTGAATACTGAGCATAATAACACTGACTGAGGCGAAATATACTAGTTAAGTATATAATATGACAAATTTAATGAAGGAAATACGTTATTTTACGAGTCATGTTAAATCTAATTTTACAGGCGAGGAGAAAGGTAAGTTTACACGGGTTCTATATTTGATGTATCAGTATTAACTGTAGCGTTCATTTTCATGCCGTGATATTTTAATACCGCACCTTCTTTATTTAAAAATAAATCTTATTCCGTCAAAATATCTGCGAGGAATTTTAATATCAACCATTGATCTGCATAATTTGATGATGGCATTATTCTCTATTTCGATTCGAGGATTCTCTCCTCAAATTGGACGTCTTCTGTAATGCCTCCGTACTCTGACATCTGAAATTAACTTCTCATTTCGTTCGGAGTATCGCTCGCATTTCAAAGGCGATGCGTGTTCGAGTGATTGGGTCTCTCGTCTGCTTCAAGGCTTGGCGGGTGTTCGTCCGTGCCTGGCACCGTCAGATAGACGTGGCTGGGGACTGGCGAGAAGAAGAGGAGGGCCAATGTCTCTGAGAAGGAAAGGAGGAAGGAAGGAAGACAGGCAGGAGCCGCTAGGCCATGTCCGAGTTGCGGGCGACGGCGCGTGACGGGGCAGCTCAGCGGGGCGAAGAAGAGCTGAGCGAGGCCGTGGCGTGGCGGCTTAAGGGCGTTGGCGACGACCGCGCCCCTTCTTGCAGCATCTCGGTGGCGTCCCCGCTCCAGGGACCGTCTCGCCCCGGCCCCTCCATGGCCACACCCTTAGTCTTCTCCTCGAAGCGCCATCTTAGAGCAGCTCTCTCCACCCGGCCGCCTCTCATTTACTGCTTTCTTTTCGTCGATCAATTGCTTCCCAGTCCTCTCCTTCGTGATGAAGAGATTTTATAACAAACACATCGGGATTCAAATATTGAAGCCAAAGAAAGCTATTTAAGTTTGGTTAATCACTGTTTCTCGTTTTGCTACTGAAAACTTTTCTTTTACAATTTTTTCTTGTTTTACTTTTGAATACTTACGTATTCTGTCTGAAGTGGAGGATGAAATAACTTCAAGTTTCAAACAAGATGTTCCAAACTTGTATTATTCAGAAAAAGATTGTACGCAAAAAAATTCTTCAAATGAATTTGGATTTCTTATTTATCATCGGTGAAATATGATGCATTTGGAAAACAGTTTTTATTATGATCGAATTTCATTTTTAAAGGTGGGGTTACACTTGTTTCTGTATTGTGTAAAGAAGAGTCTCTTGCACCGCATTATTCTCCTTATCATTTCCTCAGCCGTTTGCTGTTGGAGTTGAAAGATTTTTTTAATTTACGTTTTTTTCTCAGTCATATAAACATTCGTAAATTTCAGGTTTCAATTAAAAATCAACAAGGATATTTCGAACATATCTTTTTCCTCTTAAAACAATAACTGCTCCTTAACTTGAATTTTATTTCGAAAGTTTACTATTCTTATTTTTCATTTATTTCGTCCATGGTCTTGACCGCCTTGTCATTAGAAGACTCGTGTATAGTTTTTTATTCATTTCTTTATCTTACTTTTCTTCATTCTCACGTTTTAACTCACATCTCTTAGTTTACCAATTTCAGTCACATAAGTTTTAAACGAATTTTACTTTTCTCCGTATCTTTGTACGAATACTCTCCTCTTGGTCCAGATATAATTTTACCGTGTTTCTTCAATTGCTTCAAATACCATGCTCGTTCTTCTCCATACAATGGGTATTCCCATAGCATACGCTCTACTCTTTCCTCCGCTGTTCTGCACATTGATATTATTTTCCATTATGTTCACATCTTTCTGTCGGTTTCATGTGGTTGGAGGAGTGGGAGACTCGTCTTAACCACATTTATGGTAATTTTGTTTTGGAGAGAAACATCAAGGTGTTATTATCAAATATCATATACATAAAAATCGCCGAACTATGTGAGATGTGTTTAAGATGACTGATTTTTGCATAACATGGAAGTTTGTGGCTTGAACTCCAGTTCTTCAGATTCTTCTTTGTCAATTCTTAGCTCTAGGCTGGATAAGAAAGGTTAATCACTCCCTTCTTTGACTGGAATATTTTACATGAATTTTCGGGCACTTCGACATGTTTCCAGAATGACAACTATGCCATTAGAGTCTTGAAAGTTTACTATCTAGATATTTTGATTGTAATAGTGAATATCAGAGCTTTGAAATGTTCTTAACCCCTACGTCATCAATAATTGATATATATCACGTCAGTAATCGATATGTATGTATGTATCTCGTTTCGGCCAGCTAAGGACCACGAATGATGAGTTCCAGCAAGGCTCAGTTTTTATGTAAGTTTACTCACTAGACACATCGTGAATTTTACCGAGATCGGAGGAACAGCGTCTAGATAGGATCTAGATTGATGGGTCCGAGTAGTACAATTGCGGTTGTTAGCCGCAGAGGGTGAACTTCTCATACGTCACAGCTATTTAAACTGAGACATGGAAATGAAAAGCTACAATCTTTTCTTGCCCCACCTGGGCATTGAACCCGGGATGACTTGGTGACGAGCGATCACGCAGACACCGTAGCCACGGAGATGATTAATTGATATAATAAAAACACGTTTCTGGAATATTTTAACTTTGCTTTTATTCTTTCGCTACATAAAATTTTCAGTCCCCGGCACTCCTAATGTTCAATGTAATCGAAACACAATTTCATATAGATTCAGAAAAAGATATAAGAATTAAAACAAAATATATGAAAAAGAGATTTCATCGAAGTAAAGGTGAATAAAGTAGAAAAGGAAAATAGTTTTTTCTTGACCCTCAAAATAATAACAGGAAAATGTTTTTGAGATGAGGTCTTTCCAATGTAAATTAATAAATAAATAAACGTTTTTAATATTTGTTTTGATAATTCTTAATTTAATCTCTTTAATTTTATATTGTTTGATATTTACTTGATCTATACCATATATTATTTTTATCAAGCATAACTTTTATAAATGGTATTTGTAATTCCTCTAATGACGTAATGTAATATGCACAATGTATTATTTATAAATTATATTTGTACATTTTCTTTTTTTCTTCTTCTCTTCAAACCTTACTGTGTTATTCATTTTCTTCAGTGCTGTTGATGAACTAATATAGTTCTAATCGTTGGCACATACATAAATAGTATAATTTCTACAGAACTCATCTCAAAAAACAAAATATTTTCTCTGTTCGTTCTTGTCCTTCGCAACGGATTTCATCTTGTCAATTCTGCCGAGGAATATTTGCGGCGTATAATGTAAATTAGAATAGTTACATATTTACGCTCAAATATTATAACTAGTTGTGACATACTGGTAATTGTAACAAATTGAAAGTCTGTGTAAAGTTTTATTCCTTTAGTACTTTGTCCATTTATGTTTTGTAATGGAGAAAAATATTTTTCATTGCGATCAAATAGTATTAAATGTATATTGTAATTACATCTGTAGAATTATAATTATTGAATTAAACGACCTTACTACGTAGTCCGATTTACCGTAAGACCGTTACAGAGCTTGGCCCACAGTGGGGGTCGAAACATTGCTTGGTTTTCTAAAGGTAGAACCAGCACTCCAAGTCAGCCAAATCACGCAGACTTCTTCATTTTGATTGTTATAAAACACAATAATGTGAACTATAATGATGAAAAAACACGATTTAATTTCTGCCAGTTAATAATGTAGTATAAATAATATTCAGGAACTTGCTTGACTTGTTTGAAATGCACAAGAGCGGCGGCCGAGAGCGACATTTTCTTGATTTATGCATCTCACATCACAAAAAGTTTAACATTATTTTCAGTATTTAGCGTACGAAAGATCATAGCACAAAAGTGCAGGTACAAAGTGCATGCAGACTTGACCGAATCAAAGTGAATAGGTAACTATGACGTGACCGAGGGTAGCGAATAAAATATTCATGTTGAGTAAAGGGAAATGAATAGTAATTATTTCTGAATTGGGTTTTGGGAGTCCGAGTGGTTAACGCTATCGTCTATTACGAGATGGGTCGCGGTTTACTTCCCCAGAGAGACCAAAAATTTATTGTGCTCGCTCAGCATTGCGATATGAAATGGCAAACTACACTTAGTGAAAATGTTTACTATTTTATGCGGTGGATAATTAAATTTACCACTTCTAACGCTTTTGAACAAGTTATTTATTGATTTAATCTTGCCAATATACATGGTGGTCACAAACAAACGATGACAACAACGTTGTGTGTAAAATTTATATATTACCGAAGAGCCACTAAAGAGCATTGTATTTATATGTGAAAAAATTCTGATGTACCATTTCTTTATGTTTTAAAGAATAGATCTAATTGTTTGACTGGATCACTACACGTCATACTGTCCTCAGATCTCTCATGGATGCCTTCCGGAACAGATAAAAAACTAGTCTTAACGCTTGTCATTGTTGAATGTATGTTGTAGGCTACATACTATTTTTTAATAAATGAATCAACAACTTTATTCCAAGGTTAAAATTATAGAAGAGTTTATAGAAATGAGAATGTAAACTTATAATTTAATTAATAATTACTTTTACAGTTATTTTAATAATTTCCTTAATAGTATTTGGTTGATTACAAAATATAATTCGCAATAACATTGCTCTTTTTTCTAAATTATTTTTTTTTACCAAACGACAAAGGAATTTGTTCAGTTTTGTGAAAGATTTTGGTCCCATATCCCCTTTTCTTTTGTTGAGTGCGAGTATTTTTCCCCTAAATATGGCAGTAACTTTTCTGAATCTGGTGCATAACATTGTTATACAAATCAATACATTTTTTAATCTACTCCAACACAAGTTCCAAGTTGATCGAACTCTCTCTACTTTTTATACTACTTTGTGTTCTTTGACTACACAGAGATAAAATATTTTTCTTATATCCTTTTTCTTATTCATTCAGTCCGTTTTATCCAAAATTACGCCCCAAGATCTGTGAATCCGTTGCCGAAATTAAAATGACTTAACTAACCATTAGTCAAAGCTTGAACTACACTCTATTCCAAGTTCTACTTAAACCCTTCTCATTTTCTCTTATGACCCACTCATATATTTAAGGGCTCTAAAGACCTTGACGTTGACTAACACTAAAGCCCCAAGAAAAAAAACTCATAGATTTCTCAATCAATTAAAGTCCTAAATCACCGTGACACAAGTAAAAAATTCTCAAAAACTGGTCTATCCTAAATAAAATATATCACTTGATTGGAATATTAAATAAATTTAAGATACTAAGTGTATCCCAGAATCTAGAAAACAAAACTAATTAGAGGGTATTCAATCACTTTATTCATCTTTACATGTAAGGTCATCAAGACGACCTCATTTTTAGTTCGTCACTAAATTGCTCATCATTCCCATATTATTGTAATCCCACGCTCGATATTATTGTAATTTCGATGAGTCTTCATATACTTCTGTAATTTAGTGTTTCTATGACCCTCTTTACAGCCATCCCTTTGCATTATCATAGAGAGATTTCCCTTTGCATTATCGGCAAGCATGATAAGCACGAAGTAATTCGTAAATGAATTCATTTGAAAACCACTCTCGTCTTCGAAATAATACAAGTCAAAACAGTTTGTACCTCTATCGTAGTTATTTATCGCTTCGTGTTCGACTCACGAGCATCTTCGGAATTAAAGGATGATATGGTGTTTCTTTAACATACATCCTTTGTCATTTTCTGCTTTTAGATTGCAGGATTACCTTCCCTCCTCATCCTTTTCTTTTGAACCTCCCGTTGTTTTCTTTTACATTCCTTCTTTCTCTACATCTTTCTTTCACTGCCGTCACCACACTAGTTTTACTACTTCTACATACATTCTACTGGGGCTCAATACCTGCAAGGAGTTAAAGGAACAAGATATATGTGATTCATAATGAAACCGATTTTATTTGATTGAGTACTTAAGAGAGACAACAGCTTTAAATCACTGAATGCGTCAGATTATTATCCCCATGTCACGTCTTATATCGCGTTTTTACGACGCCAGTAAGCAAGCCAATAGCTGGCTTCCAGTGAATGGAAGACAATAGTTGGCTTATCCTATTCACCTTGATCTGTTCTCTCGAGGTAGCGCATTGGCCACGTCGCCTGTTCGTAAGTAACGCTGCTGGAAGCGGTGGAAGGGGAGGCAGGGGGAGGTATTCGACGCCAATATTTGCATTCCAGTCATTGGAGGCCAACTATTGGCTTTCTTATTTGCATCGTGAAAACGATGTATTAGACAAAATCGCACTTCCATATCTATCGAGAAACCAAAAGTTCAATTTTATTTTTTCCCGTTTTCTAAAAATAATAAAAAGAGTACTGAACATTGAGAAATATTGTGAATTACTGACAAAAATTAAAGACTAAAATGGAAAAACACTGGAGAGACTAAAATAGGATGTAAAAATATTACACTCAAAAAATTAGTTTTATGCTTTAAAAATGTTTATGCTGACTAAACCATTAGCGAATGGCTCAAAATTGGGCACATATTTCAGAGAAAAGGAATTTCAGATACGTTTTTGAAAAGCTCAAGTTTATTTATATTGATCATGATTAATACATATTGAAAGTGTAAAACATTTTACTTTGGATCCACCCAATATTCTTTGGTCTCGAAGCCCTTCAATAATGAAAATGGGAGAACATAACATTATGTGATATCCCAAATCAATGGCAATAACTTGAAAAAGAGCGAGAGAAGTTCATTTCTTTTTGGGAACCCGGTGGTATACAGAAGAGAATTTATTAATTAATTTGTGATCACACATAAGAGATATGTCTGCATGATACCGGAAGAGAACAGGCAAGACTAGAAGACATTTAATTGATACATTTCCAGCAGCATATATAATGTAACTCTAATCCAGCAGCATGGAGAGCAGAATTTCAGGATCAAATTAAATATTCTTAGATAACATCTAATTCAGTGATAAGGTGAGATTCCACTCATATGATAAACATTAGGCAGATAACTCCCAAAATTCTCCAAAATGTGTTTCGTAGCGCTGCGGTTGGATTAGTAATTAGCGGATATGTGGGGATGTAATTAAAAAGCAACGCCGAAAGTGTTATATTTTTATTGTTGTATCCATGATTAAAAAATGACTTAAAATTATGTGTTTCAATATAACTATTAGTGAATTCGAGAACAAAAAAATTAAATTTCTAAGTCGTCCTCCACTTACAAACAATTATATCCACTTCGACACATTTTAAACACGATAAACATAAAAGACATGTTATTTTCAATTATGTGTCCAGTTTTGCTGAAATACACACTCAGATTTTGGACATACTGTAATCATTCTGTCATCATAAACAATATATTAATTTACGGGTTATGACGAATTTTTTAAGTATGATTCATATTCAGCATATGACGGTATCAACTGAGTGTAAAGGGGAGACATTGAAGGGAGAGTGATGATCACAGATTACGGACCGTGGGTGAAAACGCGTTCGCTCCATCGTATTAGCACTAATTCCGATATCATTTTGACATCATCGTGAGCTGACGTAGGACCATCATATCTGGATGCAGCAAAGTCATTGACGCTGGAAGTGAGAGACTTGCCATGTGCTGCCAATAAGCACAGTACGATTCAGGGTGAGTGATGCGCCCCCTTTGCGCATGGAGTATGCGAATTCCTTCTGTAATGTCACCTCCTAATTTCCTTAAAGGGTATAATCGAAGAGCAAATTTCTCAGTGGGAGAACCAATTTAATATTGTATTTATTATTATCGTTTGTAAAAAAAAAATTTCATTGAAATGTTTGCCTTCATTTGATACATTAATAGATCTCAAGTACCCTAAAACCACTTCACGAAAGTCTCTTTGTGACATCAATATTTTTCATACTTAATAATGTAATTTTTTTGCGAAAGAACCAGAGGTATTTCGCCAAAGCCATGTTTTTGCAAACATCTATTTGACGACGTTCGTATTTATTGGTGGCGTATTTATTGTAATATAGATTTAAATATTACTATGCCATCTCATTCAATCTTTTAAATTTCTCAAATGTCGATAAAATAAATATATCGTTCTGACCAGCCTACTTCAATTTTTTTTCAATATTATTTTAAGTTTCTTAATTTTCCTTAACTAATTCTTTCAGAATTAACTAGTTCTATATTAACTCTCACCCATATTTCTTCTGCATTTCAGAGTTATTTTCCACTTGATCAACGTTGATTTTGCTAATAATTGTAATTTCGTTCATAGCTATTATTGTTTATACCGTATCATTACAATTATTATAAGTGATGAGAGACTCCTTTCATTTATTCACGATGGCTTTTCACAAAAATCAGTGAATACTCAATTTGGGCGTAAAATATCATAGAGAAGTTGTATTTAAAAAATGATCAAAACTCTTGTGGTAACGAGGAAGATAACTGTCCACTATTCGGGACAGAACGTGCCTCCGGTTGCGGAAGCTGGCAGAGTTCGGGTGGTTCAGTGACAAAGATTGGTCAACACACACAGAAAAAGGAACTAACGACATCTTTTACGAATATGTAATGCAGATAATGCTTGCGAGAAAAATATTAACTTCTCAAAACTAAATAGTGGATTGCAACTAACTTTCCCGTTGTAGGGAACAGCAGTGACCATGACAATGTAGGTATGCTGAGAAGAACATAAGATATGAGGTACCAAAAGAGATAACTTTGTTACAGTTTTATTACATATTGTAAGAAATGTAATTAGACATAAGGAGAAAGGGTGTACTAAACCCAGGTAGTGGCCATCAGGCCGAGGAATTGGAAAAGTTTTGAATAAAATGAAAATAAAACAACCACTTGACTTTGCGTATCAATTATTTCAAGCAATTCTTTTTTTGTTAAAGTCTCTTAATTTTGCCGGAAGCATCTACAGTTGTGTTTTCAACGGCACATGTTTCTTAAAAAACATACTTATTTAGCATACAACTTTATAAATCTACGTTTCTTTAAACTAAAATATTTCTATCCACGCTTATCTTCACTTTTGTAATTAAGCGAATTTTGTAATATCTAAAAACATGAATTAAAATACTGCGAAAAAAACGCGTTCAAATTATTGAGAAAAATAATGTTAAAAATTTTCAGTTTTTAACTTTAATCAATGTTATTGACGCTACAAGAGGGGATGTCGATTTATGTTGGTTCCATAGCTCGCTGATGCTGACTGATCAGAATCAGTTTGTCATGCAATCCGGTAATTTGTTGAGAATAAATTTTTTATGTATATGAAACATTAATTTTTCAATGTCATACTTTTATTCTAGAGTAATTTCACCAGATTATCCTCCATCAGTGCGCAGACGGAGGGGTATGCGATAACAGCAGAAGTTACGCGTAATTTATGGCGACCAACTTATCACATTTTATACCTGAATCTTTGCACAGCCTTCGCGTGAAATTTTCCATTTTTATGAATCACAGCTTTAATATCCGGAAAAACGGATTTCACTATTAATTTGTACTTTATCCATATCTTTCGAGGCCACGCGGGGACATTCATATATTTCCTTTTCAAAACATTTTATGTCCAATTACTTTGACATTCATTACAGTTAATATCATACGTATCTTAAATTATCAAATCTCTTTAAATAACGTATTTATATTATTTGAGTGGAATGTGTCAGTGTTACTGACAGTGCAGGCTCTACTTAATAAATCAAGTAATAACAATACTGACCCTCAATTTGTTTAATTATTAAAAATATTTATAGCAATTATTTTTTTATGTAAATAGCGTTTCCCATTTGATGTACATACTATCATATTCAGATAACACAAGTAGATATAATTTTTTCTGAATGATTTAAACGGGATATTGAAATTTTCTTTGTAGAAGGCAGGGATAACTTTATTTTTAAAATCTATGTTACATGCGCAAATGAAAACATTTAATGGAAATGTTCAAGACGACGCACTGTAATGAACAATTACTCTTTCTATACTACGGGTAGCAAACTTGAATACAAATGCATGGCTCTTCGGAACATGTTGTTATAGAACAATAATTTTTATTTGAGGAGTAGTTTCAATTAAAATAAAACCTCTCGAGAGAAAAACTCCACGCACAACTAAGTGATAAGCGTCAAGGTAATAGGAAAATTTGAACTCCAATGACGTTCACTATCCATTTGTATTTAATTTATATGCGTCAATCGTCATTCCATATTCACGACAGAACAAAACAAAAATTGTTGTGAGGCAGTCTACTTTGTGTGGAGTTCGAAAGATAAATCTGTCCACTCGTCTGACAATACACAAGTTGCCCAGAACTCCTCGTTAAAAATTAGAGGGGTGATAGAGCATATTAACAGGAACACAAAATCATTACCTTAATGTGTACCTTACCTTGTCGTAATTACCGTAATGTGTACCTTCGGGACATGTGTAATGTACACATGTCCCGAAATGTCTCCCGTTTCATGTCACAAACACAAGACAATAAGGTATGTATGAAGGGAGAAAATTATTATTTGTTCCTATTATTGTGTTTATAACCCCCCCCCCTCCCATCTATTTCTTACGTGGAATTTGGATTATTTTGTATAATCAATTTCAATGAAATAGTACATTTTATTTTACACTATTTTTGGAATTTAGTTTCCAGAGACACCCTGTTAATGGTTTTTTGATATGAAATATTACAACATGCTCTCAAACGTCATGTCTGTTCTGCACCTTGGACAGAATGAGACTAGTTTGTTATTTCACGAAATTTGTCATGAGGTTTCTGGTGGTGGTTTAACGCATTTACACCCTCTTGTGGAATTCAAGTGTAAAGAAAGGTCATATCTATGCTATCTTTGCAGTTTCGTTCTGAGATACGATGTTTCATGATTAAGAACTGAATTATTCCTTGATTTCGAGTTATAGCAATGGGTATTAGATAGGCTCTCTCGTACGCCAATTTATTCATTTGGTTTTCTGAAACGGATTTTCTTGCCGAACTACCGAACTCACCACCGTTACGGGTGGGATTAATTGATGATATCTATTTTGTCTGGATTTCCGGATTTTAAGATCTCTAAAATTTTCCCAATCAAGGAATCTAATCACACACTACATTTCTTTCAGGAAATATTTCTCCCAAATCAATAAATTTGGTCGGTATCGATATCTTACTGTGTGATTTCAATCGATATAAAATAAAGGACATATCCAACAATCCAACACACAACAATTTTACTTTGAACTTGAACACAGTATATTCAACAATTTCTTCATGTCATAACTATGGTCATACAATCTGTTATAAATCTTCCGATCTAAACCAGAAAGTAATCCAATTACACATGTGTCTTTCTATACTCCACTATCCCATTCCCTTCATTTCACAACCCTCTTGAAAATGAAGCAACAAAATTTTGCTTGCCTGCTCTATGATCCTAAATCCTCCAATCATTTCCGGCCCGCTACGTTATGTCTCAACGACTTATCATCATAGCTTTACACAACTCTTCTCAATCAAACTCAACTGTCTGTGAACAATGTTCTAATTTTCGTAAATAGTTAAATAAATGCAAACAATTGAACCCCTACCCACCCCTTATGTTCACTCCTGCAACACAGCGCTGTTAGAAACCAGAAGTAAAATCTGCTTCATCATTCATTCATCTACATCGTTCTTCAGGTCCTGTCACCCTCAACACCCAACAGTCCGTCAATCACGTGAATGCGCATTTGAAAGCTACATTTATCTTTAAACTTGCACACTCTCCATTTGTGTTGTAGGAACTTCTTGCTCTCCCGACACCAGAATAAACAACTAAACCGCACCATGAGATTAATCACTTGCTTTGCATCCATTCCCCTCCAATAAAATATTAAATATTGTTTCAAAATAAGAATATTAGATACTCCCTTATTGTTTCCAATCGGTAGATCTAAAAATAAGACACTTAGACTATGTATGGTCCACGTGAGCATCTATCATCTCGGGATTACAAAGTCAATAAAAAAATGTTGTAATTCAAATGTTCTCCCCTCAATAGCTCTCTCTCTCTCTCTTCATTTTCTCTGAAGTCAGTGCAACGATTGAATAAGCTAAAAAACCTCAGTGTTTCTTGGCCTGATGAAAGTGAAAACTAAAAAGTCTCATCAAATATAAATATTTTAAAATAATTCCAGTTTTCGTGTTCTACATATTGAGATAATTCTTCAGTAATCTCTGTTGAATAAAGATATATGGGTCATTTTTTGTATAATTGACCAAAAAAAGTCTCCTATCGCGATCTTCAACAAAAACCTTTTTTCTAGTTAATTACGTTGAAAAATGAGGTTTATGCCAATTGATTCCATATTTTGTAATTTTTTACCTTTGAGTGAATCCAAGTCTGTTTTGACATAAATCAATGATATATGAACAGCAAATGAAAAATGTTTAAAAAGTACTCTCATAAAGATAATTGTAGTGTTTTATACGGAAAGTTTAGACTCCATTCTATTGTTTTCAATCATATTATTATTTTATTTTTGTCAAACGAAGACCATTTTTAGTTCAAAAACTGAAAATGCTACTTATATTCAAAATTAATTTTCCAAAATACAATATCACGGATTTTCGCGATTGTTCTTTGAAAAATATCCAAATTCATTGAATTTTCATTGGTAAAAATTTCATCCATTTTTTTTCGTAATTGACATAGATACAGGCAATTACATCAATGTATTATATTTCACGATTTATGAAGTTTTTCAGAATTCATGATTATTTGTCTTATGAACTCTATTTGTAAGTAAAAATCAATTGACTTGTAATTATGTAAATTTTTACCTCCAAGAGTCAATGGCGTTACTTGTGTCCCTGTTAACATCATTTGAAATTATAATGGATTGCAAACACACACATTCTGAGTGAGTTCCTGCAGAACCAGCTAAAACGCATTATTTTGGTCGTAATTCCGCAATTTTGAAAAAGATTCTCTTGAATCAGTAAATCGCTCATTGAAAAGATGATGAACTTCCTCTAATTCTTCATTATGTTAACTTCGAAGTCACATGTGATAGTCCTTAATGATTTCTTAATCAACGAAGCATGTTTTTTAAGGGTCATAGAAACTTTTCACTCTTTGCTCATAAAAAGTTAAAAACACTTTTTCATGATTTGTACACACTGAACTAACCTCCTATTTAGATCTATATTGAAATAAAAACAGTTCTTGCGGAAAAACTGTCAACTGTTTTGTAATTTTCTTCTTGCGAACAAACAGTTTTAAAAATTTCCAGTGAACATACTTTGTTATTCCCGTCCATTGTTCCTCCCAAAACAACGGCGAATTGAAAATTTCAAGTGAAAAATGGGCCTCAAATCCAGTACTTAGTTTAACCAATAATATCGTCTCCACTGATTACTGAGTTTCTACTTTATTGACATTCGATCATTATTGAACGTTTTTCTTCAAATTGAATAAGTGGATTACCCGAAATTGAGGATTATCAGTTATGGCATAAACATTTGTCGGTGCGCACTCACAAATAATGTATGGTACATAATTAATATGTGTGCGGGAGGACTAAAAAATTAGTTTCAAGCTTTCCATGAAATAGCAAGAGAAAACTAATTAACGTAAAAAATTAAGTAGATTTTATTTTATAACATAATTTATAATATTCTACTTTTTTCTTACTAAAATAGTTTTACTAAAAATTTGAAAACACAATTACAGTCAATTGAATTTTACTTATGAATAGAGTTCAAAAGACGAATAATCATGAATTCTGAAAAACTACATAAATCGTGAAATATAATACCTCGATGTAATTGACTGTATCTCCGTCAATTATGAAAAAAATTGATGAAATTTTTACCAATGAAAGTTGAATGTATTTGAGTAGATTTTTTAACAATCGCGAAAATCCGTGATATTGTATTTCGGAAAATTAATTCTGAAAAAAATATAATGTAATATATAATTTGTAAATACAGTGTAATATGTATCTAGTAAGGTATAATCATATTATATTATAATATTTGTAAATATTGTCATTATGTAATAATTTGTTTTGATATATTTGTTGTAATTTCTATATTTTGTTATTTGTATGTTCATAATTATATTGTACTGTTACTGCTGCTTTTAACCCATGTTCGCCACTAAGCCGCCATCCTGATTGGGGTTTTGCTGGGTTTACTCAATCGCTTAAGGTTTCACTGGGATGGTCCCTAGTTTTGCTTCCCAGTTTTAAATGTAAATACGATCCTCCCAATTTTCATCTTGTATTTAAAATGTAAATGTTTTAAAATGGTTAGACGGAAGAGCAGACCTTAAGGTCTGAGTCTCGCCAAAATAATGGCCTTTATGAGAGTTCTTTTTAAGCATTTTGCATTTGCTGTTCATATAGGCCTGATTTATGTTAAAACATACTTCGATTCACTCAAAGGTAAAAATTGACAAAAATATGGAATCAATTGGCATAAACCTCATTTTTCAACGTAATTAACTAGAAAAAAAGGTTTTTGTTGAAGTACGCGATAGTTGACTTATTTTTGATCGATTATACAAAGGATGACATGTATAGTATTATAAAATTTTACATTTGATTATAAATATCAAGTTAAATTTTCATGTATTGCGCGTTTAATAACCTTAAAGAAAAGACGGAGTAATTTTTGTATTTTTCAGCTGCTTTGTTGGTTAGCGTACTCGAAATTTGATAGTTAATTGTGGTATGCATTATTCATAAAATCCTACCGTTTATTATTCATATTATCACGGACATCTTTAATGAGTCACTTAACTCGAGTTTTTTCCCGTCAGCATGGAAACAATCCCTGGTCACACCAATACCCAAATGTGTTTCCTCAAATTCATTAGATGATTTCCGTTCGATCAGCATCTTACCAACACTCTCAAAAGCGTTAGAATATATTGTTCACAGTCAAATCACCGAGCGTATTTTCAAAACACATAAACTGGACATGTTTCAGTCTGGATTTCGCCCAGGCCATAGCACACAAACGGCTTTTACTAAAATTTCTGAAGACATCAAGATGACCTTCATTGCAGATGTCACTGTACTCATTCTCCACGATTTCAGCAAAGCGTTCAACACAGTGGACTTTGATATTTTAGAAGCTAAACTATCTGCCTTCTTTTCACTCTCCAAACCGTGCATCAAATGGCTGGGCACCTACTTACGAGGACGCACTCAATGTGTCACTCACAATGGAACGTTTTCTACCTGGTTGCCTCTGATCAGCGGAGTGTCCCAAGACGGTATTCTTTCACCTTTACTCTTTTCCTTATTTATCAACAACCTTGCGAATTCCGTACTCTCATCACGCTATCACATCTACGCCGATGACTTCCCATTGTACTCTTCCTGCGCTCCACATCAACTAAGAAACAATATACATTTACTTAATGATGAACTTGAAAGAATCCGACTGTGGTCACTAAGCAATAATCTGTTAATTAACCCCAGAAAATGCTAGGCAATAATATTCGGGAATAAAAAATCACTTGGTCGGTGTAGATCCATGCTTCATTCATTCATTCATTCATTCATTCATTCATTCAGAGTATTTGTGATGTGAAAATTCCCTTTTTTCCAAACGTAAAAAATCTCGGTATCATAATGGACGAAACACTATCATGGACAGATCATATCACGTATATTTGCAAGAAAGCTTATAATTATCTGCGCTCTATCAATCATGTTAGACACATACTCGTCGAACCCATAAAACAAATCCTCACTCAATCATTAGTCCTTCCTCTTCTTGACTACTGTGACATTATTTACCAAGATATCCCTTCCACTCTCGCAGACAGACTTCAAAAGATTCAGAATACCTGCTTTCGCATTACTTTCGGACTGAAACGATACGATCACTTGACCAACTACTACATGAAAGCAGGTTGGATGAAACTGAAAGACCGACGGAAATTCCACTCTCTCCTTTTCCTTCATAAAATACTTCAGACAAAAACCCCAACCTATCTCCATTCCTTCTTTCAAATTTCTTTCCGATTGAAAAAATCTAAATACTCGATCTTCTTCCAAATTAGCTCTTTTAATTCGCAGACACAAAACTCAGAAATTTTCTCGTTCTTTTTCTATCGAGGCGGCCAAACTGTGGAACAACCTTGATAATAATGTAAGGAATATTTCAACAAAATACTCGTTCTCCAATACATTGCGATCCTCTTTGCTCTCGGAGCTGCAATAACACAAATACCACTGTATGAATGGTGATGGATGAATGGGTGGATGAATGTTATTCTTTTCTTTCTTATATCTCTTCCTTTTTTATTTTTCTTTGTCTATTTTTTATCGCATAGTTAATGTCATATATAGTTATTTTACCATGTAAATGTATTCACAAAGAGGTTAAGTGTGAGAGAAGGCAGTAACATTACCTTCAAATAAAGATACTTGTTGTTATTATTATGTAACTTGTATTCCTAAAAAATATAAATTACACAAAAAACTTAAAATTTACTGGATCATTTTTATTATTAAAAAAGTAATGTCGCTTTAAATTGATGTTTTAATAGTTCATTTCATTCAAAGAAAGATCATCGAAAATATGCTACAATTTAAATTAAAACTCAATAAATCGCTCGTTTGAGGAGAGTAAGCGAATGGATCCCCATCTTTTCTGGGTTTCACTATCATTGTTTCTTTTATGGTTATTATATTAGAACAAGAACGTAGCTCTTACATTAATGAGAGAAATTTGTCGATGTAAATTGCTTGCGCCGCATGTTACGACCAAACATAATATTTTCCTGTCTTCAAATCACGCTCATATAATTTATATATCAATGAATTTTTCAATTTAATGATGTGATAATGTGATTCTTTGATGGCAAAACTTTCTTTCGGTAAGCAAATTACTTAATTCTATACAGAATGTCACTGAATCTACCCATTTCTAAAGGTTTCACTAACCTTCAGCAGTGTTTTGCTGAGGTCACTGCGCAGTCGAAAAGAAATATAGGGGATAAATCGTTCATAAATCTTAAATATCTTCAAATCTTGAACAATTATCGAAGCATCGTCTTCAGTTGCGTCTTACCTGAAACAGAAAACAAATTGCTAAAAAGGTACGAATCAAATCCCTTTCATACAAAGCAAAGGAAAATAAAATACAACAAAGAATAGTTCACAAATCAATTGATAACCACAAAAAGGAAAAAAGTCCATAAATCTAAAATTTTCAAGAGAGCTAAATGAGTTTTTTTTCTTCTGAAAATGGTAAAACATTTGAAAAAATATATTACAGTTCCGGACGAACTCTACATCGAATCTCAAAACAGCGAAAATCTCATTCAATTTTACATTACATGAAGTTATGAAAAAATATTTTTAACATGTTTCCCTTTTGCAATAAATGACAATTGTAGAAGAAAATTGACAAAAACGTCATGTATAACTGTTATTTATTTATTGATCACATAGATTATAAACAATTTTCTATTCCTCATCATCGAGACTTCGTGTAGACACAAGAACCAGGAAATATTTTCATTCCAAAAACTCAATTTCTCATGGGGCACATAGGCCAGTGCTTTCTTAATGTCTTGCATTTTCATACAGCTAATAGGTTTATTGTGGATAAGCTTTGTAATTAGTGAGTTGAAGATTTGACGAAGTGCATGATTGTTTCCTTAGTAGGAGCACATCAGTGACAAATTTCTATTCTTTCCACCCCACTTTATAGGAAATGTTTGATAAAAAAATTAGGTTGTGGTACTTCGAAATAAAAAATGAAAATAATCATGACAAAAAACGATAAAAGGACAGGTAATTCTGAAAACTACAAAATAAATGTAAAACGAGCCTACGTCCTTGGCGAAGGACACACGGATATGTTAACTTTAATTTTCTGAGTAATGTCACGCTAAGGCTACTGGACGAATTTGTTCCTTTCGTACTTTTCAAACACGGTTTACGCTTAGACATTGAGTTTTTCAGTGCAACTCGAAATCGCCATTTTATGGACTTGTTCCCTTCTTGCAGTTAGCAATTCAAATTAAAAAAACATGGAAATCAGTTACATCATTATTTCATATTATTTTCTAGGTCAAGAATTTATCGTAATATACGGTGAAACTCTTGATACTGAAATATTTTACGTTATTTGTTGTGCAACGCTGTTGAGATATGAAAAGTTAAGTATCAGGAAGAAAAGGTGACGTTGTATTGTAACTTAAACATTTATGTAATGAAACAATTATATTAAAGGACCCTGATGAACCAAGTAAGTTTGTGACCTTCTTCGGGTCTTCTCGAGATTTCCTGGTAGAATTCGACGCGGCGTCTCCGGCACTGCATTAATATTATTGTCTGCGACCGCGAAAGTCCATGGCATTAACAAACAATTAAATTAGGTAAAATGGCCATGTAATACCACAACAGTCAGCAGCTAGAGAGTGATTATGAAATTATTGATCTAGTGCTCTCTCTTAATGAATCTGAATTATTTTCAGTATAATGTAAATTAAATTGTAGATGGAACACAATATTTAGACTTATTGGTGCTTATACTTCATAGTCTGCTAATACTTTTGAACTACATCCAGTATTCTTATCTTTTTGTCGCGTTTGAACACCAGAATGTTTAAATATACTCGTAATGAATATTCTCATTTCTCGTGGAAACAATTTGATGAGCTTAATCCATGGAGCGTGTTCGATTTCATCTCAATAGCGAATCAAGGGAGCACTCTTGAGGAAAGGATTAATTTCGCTCTCATGGCCAGAGTTCTCGGCATCTCCCCAACGGAATTTTGCTCTGAAACCACTTTCCCTTCAGCTTCATCGGCTCATGAGCTTCTTTCCAACTCTCGCTGTCTTCTGCTTCGATCAGGCATTGAGGTTCTCTGCCCCTTCATCCAATTCCTTTCTTCCCCTCTTACGTTTCCTGTTGCAATCGTTTATGGATCAAAGATACGTGGTTCCCTGCTCTGTTTACCTGTTCACCGATTCTAAACACGCGCTACCATTCTTCGCTTTTTCTTCATCTCTGTCTTACCCTGGTTATCGTCGAGTCTTTGGTACACTTGTGTTACTCTCTATATCTATTTTCACTGTCCGTCTCTCCATGTGATCATCTCTACAATGAAAACCTTATCCACACCCTTACTCTCTCATTTTCCATTCTCATTTTTTTTAGATATTAACCTTCCCTCCCTAAGCCCATCTTGTCCTAGATTTTCATTTTGTTCTTCACTGCAAGATAGCGCTTTCCCAATATCCTGCATCTTATTTCCTTCTATACATTCCACTTGAAATCATTCACACTGTCCCTCCATTTTTGTATACTTTCTTGTGTTCTTTTCTCTTTTTTTTGTTCTATTTTATTGACTCATAATAATTATTTAGGATGTAAGAAGGTTGACGCCATTAGGTGTGCTCTTTTACCTAGCCCTATGTTTCATATATTAGAATCCGGAAGGAGATAAAATAGGTCCGTCTTGAAGAAAGTACTAGTAATTTCACGATTAGGATGTTCTGGGTCTGTAATGTTATATGTTCTCATCATTACCCCTCCTTTTCCGTGAAGGGAAAGGATTCCGCCACTTTGCGTACACTGATGCATCTTCTCCCGAGAGGATATCTCGTCCCCCGGTCCTTAGAACCCGTGACCGCTGCACCAGGGAAGCCTAGCGGCTTTGCGAGGATGTAGCGCATTCTTTCCTTATTGCTAAAATTCCGCCATCTGACCATAAAATTCCCTCCTGCGGCGGTCGGATACTGAGCGCTTAATACGAAGCTCCAAAGTGCGGCAGCGGCGCCTCAGAAGCTTTTCGGGAGCTGTAGCCACCGCGTTCCTCTTTGGCCCGCGGGGTGAGGTATATGCACGTTGGGAACTTCCATACTCTTTTGTAATTAGTTTCATCTCATGCATTGTGCCTCCCATTTGATTATCTCTGTATTGTCTAGTACATTTCAAACTTTTGTTTCAACTCTTATCACCTGGCACGCATCAAAATGTGCAAAGCAAATGTTGCGATTTTGGTCAAATTCCTGACGTAAGTGTAGTGGATAGTCTGTGGATTCAACGCTCTTTCATGCAAATGAGAGACATTTCTCAACAGTTGGAATTCCATGGATTATTTCCTCAAATCTCATAGGTCATTTCGAACTTTGAGTTAAAACACAGGTAAAAATCATTTCCATAAACAAATATCCACCCATCATTACAGGGATAGAAACTTTCATTCTTTTTTTCCTTGCTAGAACATCTTCATACAAGCCGCATGTCCTTCTGTATTATGTCAAGAAGCTTCCTGTTGAATCGCTTCACAACCAATGCTTGCAATTCGATACGTAATCGACTCGTGACATCATTCGAGTTGCGCGCGAACCCTGGTTAAGTCGCGAGCCAGGGTGCAAACTGCATTTCATTCTCTCGGTCACTTGTCATCTGCTTCTCAAGCTGTCCTCTTTTCTTCAAATCATCTTCAACGAGGCAACAATGGCATCATCACGAAAGTAATCGACCCACGAGACGATTTTGCAGTCAAGCAACCGGTTTCTGCAAACATGCTTTCAATCGTGGCTTCAAAAGAGACGCCGGCTACATCTTTCAACTCAGCGATTCATTTCCAAATAAGCCTAGCAACACGGCACATCACTTCACCCTGCATGTTCACGGCTTTACATCAGGGCATTGGATAATCATTTCACCATTGTCACATCGCTGCAACGTCAACTAGACCTCAACGAGCACGCAGTCACTGGATATAAAGTTTTGTATCATTTGGGTTTCTCTTTATCTTCATGGTTTTAACTAGTTGAACTCTCATGTTATTACACTATGTTGTTGACCTTTTATATCTGTCAACTCCTATTTCTTTCTCATTCATGACATTGGTCCTAAGAAATCTTACCTCGCTACAACCCAAATGTATAAAAAAATTTCCCTTAATTTTGTTCAACCACTTTAATTTATTTTATAGACACTTGGGATGCAGAGTGTAGTTACACATTTTCAAAAGTACGCCACTCAATTCAAATCACTAAGAAACAAATATAAATTTCCATTAAAATGGACACATCTCTTTGTACGATATAACTTAATATACCTTTTCTTGTTATTGGCCTAAGAAAATCTTGTTCACCTTTGTCAAAACAAGACTACGGCTCTACAGGAGAAGATTTTACTACTTCAGCTACGCTTTTGAACTGTATTAGTTTTTATGAGTTTCAAATGAATCCGATTTCTTCCTTAGAGCTAATACTTTCAATGTTATGTGCATCCTCATTCTACCAGATCCTTGTTGCATCCCCTAGGAGTATTGTATTTGTCCCTATTAGCAACATTTACGTGACCATTATTCCTGCATGGTGAATTATTACATTGTTATTGTCTTAACTTGAACATCAAATAAAAATGTACGTGTTTAAATAATTAACGGGTGTCACTATTACATAGCACTTATCACTAATACCTATGAGCAATGGTGAACATTTATCTAAAACTTCATTTTACCACAAAAGGTAGGAACTGAGGATTTTTTCTGGTCTTTATATTTCCAGCTATAATTTGAGCTCGAAATATGAATATGACCAAAAAAACCCTTTCTGAGATGAGCTTGAAAGTTTTCTAAATGCTAAAAAAGATAGTTTTTATTGCTTTCCAATTCCACAGACTGTGTAAGATTTGACATTGAATGCATTGGAAATTAAAGTATATTTCTGAACAGCTCATTCCGACTTCATTTACACATCGCACTCCATCTTCCGGTTTCTTAATATTCAAAATTTTAGAGGCGCCTTTTTTTAATCTTCCAATAAAGCTATTGCAAAGATTTTAATGTGGAAGATATTTCATACAATTTGTTCTTGATTATATTATTATGATTTTCAGGAGTTTACCATGTACTCTGATGATAATTATTTTGCAACCGATTGATCTTAGAAATATATCATCTTGTTTAATAATTACAATATATAATTATTTCTTTTTTTTAATGTCTTTTTCTTATTTTTATCGTTATGTTGGGTATTTGGTGATATGAGTTTTTGTTTTGTATTGTAATTGGAAAGTTAAATAGGGCACTCTCCAGATTTTTAATTTAGTGAACATCGAAAAGGCGGAAGAAGTTAATTCATATTAGCATCCATCATTCCCTTTTCCTCTAACATTTGGTCTCAGTGGCGATTTTGAATGGAACTTGTACAGGACTCGAGGAGTGAGGGAAACCACTTTGAGACCGAAGGAATAACTTTTAATCTGAACTTATGCACTATAACTTTCGTGCAACAAATACTGTATTCGATATGTTAACAGAGTATATTCCGCAATAAACGTCTCGAGAAGAAGATGAATACATAGTTACTGTGTTTATTTTTACTATAATCTGTTTTTCGTTCTGTCTGTTATAATTGAATTTTCGTCTTTAACGAGTAACTGTTTAACATGTCTTTCCGGCACCCCGCGCTGATGCACGGCGTTTCCTTTTGATGAAATGCAATATTCTGACGTAAACATACCATCTCCAAATTCGAAAAATGTGGGACTAGTGTTACTTTATTAATATACTAATAAATAAGCTATAATGTTTATTTGTGCCATTTTCAAAGAGAAAATAGGTCTCAAATTCAGGATCTAAACAAATGCCAATTGATCTACATATATTCCGTGTAATAGTAGACCTATCATTCCCTCTTAAACACAACTTCGTATTCCACAACTTAAATTTCTACAGTTCTTCCACAAAGAGAAAAGATGTTCAGTTTTCTTTGAAAATGTAATTATTTCATTAATTGTAAAAAGTACTCATCTTTTAATACTGGACACATTTGTTAAGATGTAGAACACTGAACACATTGCACAGCTCAATTTCAAAGAGTTCGCACAGAGACCCTACTCAAAATAGGGGGATGGTGTCGTGACCTCCCCAAAATTTGGGTAATTTTAAAAGAGAAAATTATGTGGGTGTAAAGAATCAGAGCACTAAACAAAATAATTCAAAACTTGAAATTCATATGAGATCCTCTATTTTATTTGCCACGTGGCCATTCGTTTAAGAATTAACTTACAATTATCTCCTGTTGGTCATACCTAACTTGATTATTTTCTTAGAAACTGAGCTCTCCACATTTTTTAGAATATGCGAATAAGCAGTAAGCATTACCCTGACATTTTCTTCACGTCAATTTCAGTCAAATTCTTTAGTTTGACCTTCTCCCTTGATCAACTTTCTGCAACTTCTTTGTCGCAATCGCTAGGTCTGTTTAGAGAAAAAGTATCATTAATGAACATATGCCTCAGTTTTTGAGATGCTGGTAATTTTCCAAATTGCCAACAAAGAACCAACGTATTGTTGCGAACTTCTAGAAAGGAGAGGGGAAAGTTATTTCTAAGTGAAGGGGACCCTTTCAAAGTTTGTGTCGGCATCTGGAGAACAGTAAGAGGGGTTCAAGTGCGCGTTATTCGCGTTCGCATTTAATTAAATTTTCCAATCGTCACAATGAATATCCACGCAATACATTTCTTAAGTTACAGGGAAGATTTTTCAAAGCGTGTTTTTGTTGTTGTTTGATGCTTAGTACTAATGAGCAGTTTAAACTCATTTATTTTTAAATCGTCCTTAAGATTAATGCGTGTCAACTATAAAAATGAATTAAACATTTATCACCTTCTAAAATTAATAGCACTCTTGTTTTGAAACAGTATTTAATTGTCTCGTATAATTCTTGATGGAAGAAGCATTCGAAAGGTTTAGAAGAAACCTGTGTAGTTAGGAAAACAATTTACTTAAATGTTATTTTCATGCACTCTTTTCTTTTCTCTTTGGAGTTTTATACACACAAAATTTCCTCTCCTTTTGTGTGATCTCCAGCTGAAGCTCTTGATTAAATTAGAAAAGGGAGAAGGGAAATTCCGTGAATATTACGGTATGAGACAAAAGAATTAAAGGAGCAGGTAATATTATTTCCCATTTGGGTATAGTCTGGATGCAGATGTTTTGCAATACCTGCTTTCTGAATTTTCTTCAGACGGTAAGGTCCTTTCGACTTTACCGATTGTATTATTGGAAACAAAAATAAATACTACGTCCTTGAAAGAAAACAGATCTGCCCAGACGGTTAGAATAATTCGCGAGAGGATATTATGGTTACTGTTAAAAGTCAGGCCCAACTATATTATTCGACTGCCTACTAAGTTTTAATGCAACTATTTGCGGGAACATTTGGCCATATTAGATAAGATATTAAATCCTAAGGGAAGTAATTATGTCTATAATCGCGTAAGTGGTACTTAACGCCGCTCTGATAGTTTCCTGATGCCATTCTCAACTTCAAGGCGAAGCACCTAAGAGGCTATTAAGGGAACAATGCCCGCGGGGAAAGTTGATTAGACCTTTTCTCTGCGTTGTTGTATCTTATAAGGATAAGAAAAAAATCACAAGGATATTAATTCAAATTCTATTTGCTCGTATCTCAGAACTGGTCTATCCTCTATGCAACAGAACGACAATGGTTACCCTATTACTATCCGCACGCATATTACCTAACTAGACCAATTAAACGGTGTTTGCAAGAACCTGGTAAACAACTTGCAAACGCCGTTTAATTTGTCACACTTAAATAAAGTTGTTCACACTTCACCATTACCGTTTGTACGTATTACTTGAATACACTTTTAACAAATAGAAAAAGATGGATGGTTATATTTTTATTATTTTTAAACGCCAATTGTATTACTAGTTCAAGTAATTATTTATAGAATATTTGAATAATTTTGAATAATATTTGTTGAATAATATTGCGGCTCCTCGTTGGTTTCTTTTAATTATTGAAATTTCTGCACATACATAAGCTAATCCTCTAATAGTTTGGATACACGGAGTTAACCTGAAGTTCCGTTGATCCTGACAAAATAAAATGTCAATTTAAAGAGTCACAGTGTACCCAAATTATTTGTGATTTTCTCAGTATTACTGAATTGTAAATTTAAAAACATGTTTTCTTTTCTTAAATAGAAACTAATTAATTGCGGTAATTTTCAATTTTGGTTTTTCGAGTTTTCTTATGTATGAACTTTTATATATCTCGGGAGTTAATTATCCAAACTGCATGTCTTTTATGTTTCATCTTTTGTTTTGATTGTTAATCAATTTTGATTTATAAAAGTATAAAATATTTCAGGTTGCAAGATTCACTTTTTTATTTCATGTAATGTACACACAAAGAATTGAAATATTTCATACCTCCGTGTCCGACATTGTTTTGCCACGGTGATCCAATGCTGAAAATTTAATTTATTTTATTTATTAAAACGTATAATACAGTATTATGGCATTTATGTTATTGTATTTATAACAAAAAGCGACGATGTTTTGTTTCTTATCTAAAGAATAGAAATGTAAAGAAGATGAATTTTTGTAATGCCTCACGTTTATTCACTGGAGACGATAAACATGAACATATTTAATACATACATATTTTCTTTATTACTGATTTTAAAAATTAGAGGGATACCAACATTTTAATCATATATTCTGCTTTCTTACATGACTAAAACGAGTTCCAAGTTACTACACCCCTTCATAATTTCTTCCATTTAATTGTTAACATTTAAAATTATTCTATCCTCAGTATAACTACTAATGGCCTATGTATTAACTCGAATCATGTAGAAGTTTTCATGGAATAAAATATCATTTTTATCGAAATATGATTGATATATTTCATCTTGTTTTCAATTCTCGTTGTTACCAGAAATTTCCACGCACATGCCAATTACCGAAAAAGTTTTTTTTTTACTCAACAATACTCCAAGAGTACCTGCTATTTGAATTTGTTTTCATTACTTAGGGATTCTATTGAAATTGATAAGCGTCAAATAATTTCGACGAGTACCCATACATAATTTAGTACTGCTTTATTTTAAATTAATATTCTTAATATTAAGAGTATGACGATGTAATGTGGTATGTGGAATGATGAACTCTGCTTTGCTTTCTAAAGACTCGTAAAAACTTTTCATTTTGAAACACGCAATACGGGTGTTCGCAAGCAAACGAGAAGAATCAGAGCTCCCATAGAGAAAGGAACTTATGCAGTCCCGCGAAACCTACGCGTACGTAGAATCCGTGGTTGCCTACTCGGCAGGCACCACCTTTCGTTGAATTAACTTACTCCGAGAAGTAGACCTAGGGGATAAGCTGAAGTGAAACCAATTTTGTTTAACCTGAAACGCTTTGTTCTTGTGCACGCCACCACACAGTGCTGTAGTCGTAAGACATGTGAATGTATATTTAAACCACATTGACCGTGACGCGGCTCGAAAGACAGTAACTGACGACATCGAGTCAGAAGTGTCAACTGGTCAGCAAAGTCATCGGTACTATTCTCCTTATAGGTATTCTAACCTCAAATCCTTGATGTTTTTCTGCGACTCCACTACATTGCAAGGCACTCGGCTAAGATTTACCGCCTACAAATGCACTACAGTGATGACATCTCCATTGAGATGTAAACGTTATGTCTTTATCAAATATGCTAAAGATAATACTACATGAGATATCACGCATTAACGATACCAACTTTGTGGATGGAACTTTCATTAATCTAATCTTTATTGGGAGTACTTTTGTTTTGATTATCAGCTTATTCTCGTTTATCGTTGTTCAAATGAAGATTAACATATTATGTGGTGCAACATTTTAATAAACCAAGTGTCTAGTTGTATCAAACTTGAAAGAAAAATGTCATGCTTTTGTGAATAAAAAAGCATTACAATTCCAATGTGTATATTTTCATCATTTTCCTCGCTCAACATGTAGTTTAACTTATACTATTCGGCACGTCTTCAAACTATCTTATCTGTATAAATAAAAATTAAATGCTGTTCGTTGGTAAGCGCATCACTTGGGAACGGCTGGACCAATTTGACTATTTCTTTAATGTTCGTAATAATCAGAATAAGGTTTACATGGAAAGAAAAATTGGAATAAAATGCCCGGAAAATTCGAAAAAAACTGAAAGTGTTTTTTTCTATAAACTTAAGACCATAACTAAAGATTCGAAATTCTATTTTTGTTATGTTCGTTATGGTTCTGGAAAAGTTTTCAGGAAAAAATTCGGGACAATTACAAAGGAAAGTCGGAAAATTCTGACAAATTGCAAAAATCGTAATTTTTGTATGCACTCTCGATCGTAACTGACGATAGGAACGACATATTTGGTTGATTCTTTGTTGTTGTTTTTTTCGGTTTTTCTGTTGAACCGTGATTCTGTTGTAAGTTCACCGCAATCGTTTCATGAAATGAATTAAGTTTTGTCGTTTTATCTCAAACAAATTTACAGATTTACCTACGAAATACGGTGAGTTTTAAAGTAACAAACGGTTATAAAACAGTAATTCAATTGTGACTTAAATTTTGAAACAAAACTTCATGGTTCCAAGTCGATCACATTCCAGGCACAAAACACGTTTCCAGCATTTCAGCGGTGTACTACCGATAGAATTCATCTCGAATTTTCCTTTGGCGAGATGAATTCTATCCTCCTCAAATTGAATATACACGGCCACAATTGTTAGTTGATAGAATGATCACTCAGAAATATGTTTCTCATATTCACTTTGTTTACGCATTTAAAATAGCTTTCCACAAATTTACAAAACGATCACAAGCAAATTTATTTAAATTTGGACGGGACAACGTCTGTCAGGTCAGATACCACCTACATATAATTGGAATAGATGTACTACTAAATATGAAAACATCGTTGAAGAGTAGACTTAAAAAATATTTGTCGGTATTTCGAAAATATTAGTGACCTTGAAACTGTCCCTAATCTTCAATGAGATCTTCATCACTATTTCATCAAACTGTCTTCCAAGTTTACTTGTACTTTTCCTGTATCTCACGGTAAAAAAATGTTAGTCACGTGTGAAATATCAAATAATAATGTTGCCCTTTCTTTAAAAAGCTATACTTCGCAGAATTAGTGTTTAATAAGTTACACGTATCCGAATTAGGAAATGAAAATGCCTAAAAGTTCAACAATAACGTCATCAACGAATGTGGGCTTAGGATGAGAAAGATGCAACAACTCCCTAAATTTTGAAACTTCATTTAGAAATTTGGTTCTGGACTATCCTACCTATTAAGCTAGTCATTAATATTCATATATCTTAGAAATAATTCATAGTAATTACTAACAGGCATTTCGTACTACATTACTATTATGGAAAGGAACAATACTTCTAATTCTTCAATGTATCTAATTATCAGATAAGATTTTTCTATGCGAGGTACAGATAAAGCTATCCTTCGCCATTCAACGTATCCAGAGTAATTATGCAAAAAACCTTAAATGAAAAAACTAGAGTCGGGAGGAGTATTGAGGTTCATTATCTGATAACATACAAGACTAAGGGAACCCCGTGGTGTTTTCGTATCACCTTCCTCGTGTCCCCTCCCATTCCAGTGTGCGCGGGATCGCCCGGATAAGAAGACCTTTTCAAACGAGGGGATGAAGTCGGGGGAGGGAGAGGGGGGAGCAGAGTGTATCTTTTCATTACGGGGGCGATGAAGACTCGAGATGAGGAAAAACGAAGAGGAATGAGTGGGTAGAAGTGTCGTGAAATCAGAAATGCGTTCAGTGAAACACGAAAATAAAAATAAGTGCTTGGAGGAAACGTAATGAATTAAATACGATGAGAAGTTTTCCAAATTCTTAAAGATTATCTGGTTGGATGAAAATATTTTGATTTTGGGACATCTTTCCAGGTCTCTACGGTTCCATATGGTCTGGTGGAAAATATCACGGAGTTCGTGGCTAGTTGAATAATGTACTTCAAATGGCAGGAGTTGCATTGTTGGAACACGACCGTGAGCAGTATCCGACTAAACTCATTACAGTGGGATCATCAGATTGTAACGTAATCAAGATACATCGCTTTACCAACCGCTTACTTACTCAGCGACCTTATTCATTGACGAATTTTCTGTCAGTATGACAGACACTCGGTAAAAACTTCTCTCAAGGTGATTTTCTATGTCGACATCAAAAATGTATATGAAACTGATTACTGCGTTTATTGCCTTCTCAAAGCTTATGCTTTTAATAGTTTAATCTACCATAAAGGATTTTTGGTAAATCAATATCACGTGTAGTTCGTACATTCTTGCAATCTATTAGTAATCAATTAGATTTTACTAAACTTTAACCGAAAACTTTTAATTTATGAGTCACTTAATATTGAGTAAATTACATATTGCATATGCATGTGGAGAAAATAAATTCTTCAATCCTGTACTGACAAGCCAGCGAAAGTGTAGTTAGGTACCTTAAATTTCTGGATATTTTCTTGAAAATTTTATGAAACCCATACCTGTCATTTTGGAGATGGAAAAGCTACCTATCTTATCTCCTATCTGATTAGAATCGTTTGAGTACTATTTTAACATTATGAAATACGTGTATTGCGGATTCCAGTTGAGTTTTTGTGTTTGTTGTGGTGGAGTTCAATCCTGCAATCATTATTAAATTTGTGGTAGAGTTCACTCCTTTTATTTAAGTTCAAAATTTTGCACTAATTATAAATAACTTATTAAAATTGTAAGATATATTGCAAAATTGCATTATATCACTGTCCTGATAAAATTGCTTCGTGCTTCAGGGTTTAACGGCCACTCTATCATAAGATCCAGGGATAGCGTGCGTCACCGAAAAATTTCTTTTATTTATTTTCCCCAATATAGTATTGTGTCTTGTTAAACATTGGCGCTGTTTTTCTAATTTTTTATAGTAATTAAAAACCTAATGTACTTTTTATTTTAGTTTTGGATGAATGAGCTAATTACTCGGATGGCAATGACGTATGTTTATCTCATTAAGTTCAGTAACGGAAAAATCGCTTGCGAAGTAGAATGATATTGAGAAGTGCAAGTCACCAAATTGCGGTTTTAATGACACTATTACGTACCTTGCTCTAGTCAAATACTTTCTATCTATTGACCCATATTTGACTAGCACAAGACAAAAAGAGAAGGTTGCGTTTGGTATGAGAGGTGAAAATATTTTTTATCTGAATTCCTGTTAATACCATTGTTTGCGTTTTATATTCAATAATGACAAAATATTCTCTGCTACATTTTTGTTGTTCGAATATTATGTCCATAATTAAAAATGGTTTAATTCTTTCATTCACAATAGAATCTACCGAATAATATTACAACACTCGTGAATTTCATTCGACACATGAAATTTTAAAATCTCTATTATTGTTTGGATAGAAAGTGGAACGGGGTTTCGTGAATTCGTTTAAACAAAGCAAAAATGCATCGTATTGAATCAAGTCGAATATATTTACAAATATTGCTTATAATTGGAATTCATTTGATATTATTCCAATGAAAATCAACTTCACATTTTGCAGATTTATTTGAAGCAAAAACATTTAATCTCGTAATTTGCATTGCCTGTAGATGAGAAGAAACTGTAGTGAAGTTCGCTTCTTCGATGAATATTATTAAGATAAGTCGGAGTGACTTTAAGTCAATTAATAATTCTACTACAATTCTACCTCATCTTCCGATAGTTTAGCAGCATATTTGCAGCTGATTTCATATTTTTCATTTCTATTTATTTACAACTATTCCTACAGTTATTCCTGATATTTTTTCGAATAAAAATTTTGATTTTAAGACATCTCGAGACACCTTTATATTTGTGATAACTACTCAGAAACACCTGTATATCTCTGATAACTACCACGTGTAGGTACCCGGGAGAAATATGTTCAACTTTTTATTTTGTCAGTAAGTCAGCTGTGGTGACCATAACTTTTAAGACCATTTAAATAACACTTAGTAAGCTTTAGACTAATATGTATGCTTCTGTATTTACGACATTTTCTATGGCTACTTTGCAGTATCATTTGAAAAGCAAGGTTCATTAACGTAATATAATAATTACTGGACACGTCCATAAAATGGGTTGATATTCCTAGAAATATCAACTGGCAACTGGCAACTGGCAACTGGCAACTGGCGTAGACGTAATTTTAAAAAATGTCGTTTTTATCCAGCACTTTCTGTAAGTAACTTAAAGGGGTGACTGGGGTGCTATGAAGAGAAGCCTCACAAACGTGTACTCGTAGTCAGATGCATCACAATATGCACACATTGTACACTTCTGCTCAACATTCTCAAATCTCCTAGCACGTTCATATGCTTATTTTTTCTCAATATTTAATTTTTGTTTCAGTAACTTGGACTGATGACTTACATTATTGTCAAAAAACTTAACTTTAATAACTGCAATCGTATCTCACAATTAACAACATATTGAATTGATTTTTCGAATAATTTTTTGAAAATATTTTAGTATATGATTAAAATATTATGTAATGTTTTACGTTGAACAATAAACCTTTCGTGGTAATATTGTTGGATGTTGTGGGGACCCGTGTCATTAATACTATTATTATTAATCTCGGATTTTGAATGCTTTTTATTTTAACAGTTATGTTTTCTTTAACGAATAATACATTGATAACATTTCGTATTTGTTAAATAACCGTTCCTTTAATATCTATTAGAAAACGTGTTTTCAATATTCTATTGATAACAGCTGTCTATGGGGCGCATGTCACTATTTTGCCTTGGGGCGCAGACAAATTCGGGCGCTTAGTCTCATTGACCGGAATTGAGGGGATGGTCCCTTTCTTTCGTCGACTAATTCATTGTCTTCCACGTGGTCATACTCATTTTGTTTCTGGGCTTGGAAAATAAATTATTTATTTATGTTTATGTGACATAATATGATAATGGTTGCTATTTTCAATTATTTTGAGTCTTTTAACTGTGAATCCCACGAATTAATATGCTAGAAATATTGATAAATATATGATATCATGAGTGTAGGTCACAATAAATACATCCTTCTTAGATTGCCAACGTTCCGACTTTCATTGTCTGTCTCATATAGAAATCTCTTAGATTACGGTGAACCTCACCGCCAGGTAACAGATTAATCATGTTACGTCGAATGAAAATGGGAGACGGGACCGGGATTCCCGGTCCCGTCTCCCATTTTCATTCGACGTAACATGATTAGTCTGTCTCATAATTGAACCGCCTATCACCAACCATCATTACAATCACTTATCACATAACATTCTTCTGAGATGTATACGCCAGTTCATGCTAAGAAGGATGTATTTGTGACCTACACTCAGTATATCATATACTTATTGATACACGTGGTGAATAATTTCGACTGAGAAATATTCATTATGAGAAGACAATATCATTCATAAATTCCGCAAGTTGTTGATTTATTTTCCTTTCCAAGGGTTTTAAGTCATTTTTAGTCGCACAATATATTCAAACGTATCCATTCTGCACTTCTAGTTGCGCGTAGCATCTTCCACGACAACAACATCCCTGAGAACCCCAACGCAAACTTAGCGTTGGGTGATGCAAAATAATTGGTATGTTTTTAGTCAGCTGCTATGATGACTCAATTCGTGGCAGTCTCTGAAAATCAGTCATTTTTAATTAAACAACAATTTCATTGGTGTTCGTCAAGTTTCAGAGTGTGTATTACGCCCTTTTTCTTTGAGATTGGCGAGGTGAGAATAAAAGTGTGGAGATACTGAGAATAAAATGGATTATACTTGTCCCTGGAATGACTGTTGGGAACAAGAGTTTAATAAGAAAACATGGAAATCTCTCGAGATAGCGGTCATGAATTGATAATTTTGTTAAAGTCAATGAGCAATTCATTAAATATTTAATTAAATCTAATGCTGTTTCCACCTCACAAATGGTCTGTTAAAGTAAAACTTCAGAGAACGTTCAGTATAGTCTTCCCATTCATTCATTCATTGGATGCTTTGCTAAGAGTCCGTTTATGAAAATTTATTTGAATGTGTCAAATTTCATATTCTTGAGAAGGATTGACACCAAGTTTCTAAATCGCGGTGAGACATATTGCAATATCAAGATAAAGACAAGAATCCCGAGAACGGTCTTATTCAAGTAGGAATCTAACGCTCCGTATTTCGTCTAAGAACAGCCCTTAGACTGAGGAAACGAGGAGTTGCTTTCAGACAACCCCCATCAATCTTCGAGTCTCCACTTGGACGCAGCTAATGCCACGCACATACCACTGTCTGCGCCTTCAAAGAGCTGCCTGTCCTTAAGCAAATAGAAATCGTTTTACACGCACGCGCTTAAAGCACAGCCCTAGTGTACTGGAGGGAATAGGCAATAACCGGTTGATGAGGAAATGTCATGAGCTTTTATCGCGTGGAAAGCTTAAGCGATGAGGCTCTCCGTCTTGGAGGAGGTAGGTCACGAAGGAGAAAGAGAGACGAAGCAATGGCACAGGATTTGCGTAGGAGATCGATAGGAGGATTGGCTAAGGTTATTGGAATATCAGGATCAGGAAGAAAAGCGGGCCACGAATCGAAGCGATGAAGAGAAAATAGCGGGGTTTGAACGCTGCCATTCACTAGGAGAAGAATGGGTGAGAAACGTGGCAATTCGCGAGGTGTCAAATGGGGGAGTTGCATGTAATTATCCGCATGTATTCACTGGCGATATTAAGAACGTAATTTACTATTGACAACACTTATTTTGCCTGATTGCTCCAGAAGTGGAGTGTAATATAATTTCAAACTATCACGGAAAAATTACACTGGTCTTGCACTTTAGTCACACATATAAACTAGTTCCAAAGAGACGTTTATTTCTGTGGCCGATTAACTCAAATATTTTTCTTAGGTTCACTTCTACCACCCTTAGAATCCTGGTAAAACGGAAAGAAAATGTGTTCTCTGTGCCCTGCTTAAATTTATATCTCCCTATTAATTTTAAATGACAGCATTATTACACGTAGAAGTATTATTACACGTAAATATATCTATTATTGATAAATCAGAAACAACATTTACATATTTTGAAATAGGAACGGACGACTCAAGTGTTTTCAGATAGAGTAGAAACAACGGCATTAGTATTCTTTATGTAGTAACTAAAACACCAATTAATCTAGTGCTTTCATTCAAAATACACAAAAATATTTAATCTTTCATTTTTCCAAAAGAAAATGCATATTTGGAGTCACGTTTTCCGTTTTTGCCGGCCTGTATGTTTGGGATTTACGTAGATAGTCTTGTATGTAAGCGCATATGAGCTATTCACGCAATAATATTTCTCAGTTGAAATCTATTCTCACTTTTACGATGTACGTTTACTTTCCACAGTATTTTTTAAGGCATTTCCGTCATGCTCAGTAGTTTCACTTTACACTACGAAAAAGAGCGACATGATGATCTTTTACATCTTCCACTCTGAAGTCTATAAAGATGTCACCAACCATAGAATGATTCTCATTTTGTTCCATAATGCTTTCTTTTCGTTGAAATATTTCTACAAAAATTTCTTTAAAATGTAAAATAGTGGAATTTTATTTTTCTATAAAAAGCTGTGTACGTTTTTTTTGTTCTAATGTGATTTTCCTTGCATCTGAGATCTGTACCATTATCTTTGGACGACGTAACTGGTAAGAACTTAAGGGAAACTAACTCGGATCAAAGATTAACTTAACTTCCGCTAAATACTTTAATGAGACGGATATTCGAGTCCTGTGTTACATACTACTCTGCACGTCCCCAACTTAAAACCTTCTATTCGCGATTTCTGAACCAGATCAGAATTAATTAATTAATTAATTAGTCAGTAGTCAATTAATTTTAACATCGTTATTTTTCTTCGTCTTACTGCTTGCGAGTAACTTACGAACAACAACACGTGAGAGAGATAGGGAAATGTAAATGAAATTGAGATATGTAATACGTATTTGAGAATGTAAAAGCATCGTAAATAAAGTGGTTCATAAAATAACTGAACAGGTACGAAACCGAAACTAATAAAATTAATTCAACTGAGTTTCTGTAACCTCAAAGTCGAGAAAAGTACTTTAGGGAATGATCTAAAACTTTGAAAAAATATTTTTCAGAATTATTTCTTTGCAGTGTAAAGTACGGTTAAACCTCGAATGAGCGTTTTTTTAGATGAATTCTTAAGTTTGAGGATTAACGCCACGTGCTCCAGATGAGCAATAGATTCGAGACGACATTTACGGAGTACGGTTTTTCTGTGAGAGTAGTGCTTTTCTTAAGAAGGAATGAATAAAATTAATTGAATGTATTATCAATCAATTCAATGAAGTGCCCCTGCACACAAACTTTTACGTTGAGATTTCGTGGGAAGTGATGTGAGTATTTGCAGACAAACATTTTTTTACCGTAAGAATATTGTTTCAATTACCAAAGGGAGAATATTGTGCAGAAATTCATGTAGTAGAAAGGTGTTTCGGTGACGTCATAAATACCGGTAATAAAAAATGCAGCAAATGCGTGAAATGCGATCGCGCAAATTATACAACTACAACAATTACTTGCCACAATTGCGGCAAATTTACAAGCAACATTTTTTTGTATTCTTACGTATTTAAACTCATTAAATTTACCATTAAAAGTCATTTTTACTAAGAAAAAATACAAGAAAGTGCAACGTTGTGAAAAGTTCAATGTCAGTTGAATTATTATTATGCAACTGAAATTAATTAGAGTGCTGCATTAATGAAAAAGTACCTCTATATATACAACAAATAAATTTAAAACTTGCTCTATAAGGATTCTTTCTTTAGAAAACGTAAAAAGCGTGCTGTTGCACTTTGTACAAAGCGCGCCCATCCCATTCTTGAAACAGAAATGGGTCCACCTGATCGAGGGTTAATATTGTTGAAACACATGACTGGAAAAACAATAAAAGCTTTTTGCTCTGAGTTTGTTTGTAGCTTCCCTCGTGTCAAGCTTACTGATTTGTCCGCTAGAGACCAGTAGTGGAGTTCCACTGAATATTTATTTACGTTATATAATCATGGAAGTACAATAAAATTGAAGCTATTTGCATTCATAAACATTATTTACATTCAAGCACCCCATAAATAAATTAAAATTCAAAGAATTTAGTTTTGAGCTGTGGTCACTGTTTATTAAGCATTTTGTTTTGAAAAAATTCCTCGATTTTGCTATAAATCGTGATATCTGTACATATTTGAATAGTGTTCATATTTTCTTCGCGAATATCTTTTAATTTTTGAATTGAAGAAACGTTATTAAATAAAGAAAAGGAAGTGTTTTGGGAAATGTTAAGAGAACCCCCAGCAAAGCTGCTGAGTGAGTTAGTTTGAAATAAGATTTTTTTGGAAAAAAATTGAGTAGATTACACCTCTGGAACAAGAGAAGTCCGCGTGTGGTATGTGAGGAATGCAGCTCCGAATGACGTAGAACTGAACGGAGCGCTGCGCCACCTGCGCACGGAGTCGCAGCCGTTTCTCTCCCCGTGGGCGATGTACGCGCAGGCGGGAGGAATGCGAGAGGGCGAAGACTTCACAAGGAGACTTCGGAATAACGCGAGGTGTTCTCCGAGAGCGCGGAGGCACGTTCCCAACGCCGCGGGAGGAAGCGAAGAGAACGACATGGTGCCGCATGGGGAGTACGTGCCCAGACACACGTGCTCCGCGACGCGACTCCGGAGAGCTAAGCGCAACAAATGTTCTTATTATTTCCTGCTCGCGATAGCGTAGGTTTCTACTTCCTTAATTTATTCGTATCCATCGATTTGGCTTTAGTAATGCTCTCGTTTTTTTAGTATTAGAACACACGAAAATATTTATTTATATGACCTGTTGATTTACATTCATAAAGTTTTGGCGAAGCAGACATTTATTAAGGCAAATAAAACTATCCGTCGTTTAGATGTGTTAATTTTACATGCACCTAGCGAACAGGTTCTTGTTACAGGTACCTAACAAAAAATGATACTCGTTTACTGCTTATTTAATAATTAATGGAATGCTTATTTATCTCGAAAAGAACTTGTTAATCCACCGTTAGAATAATTCAGATATGGTAGTTTCTAGTCATAACAGCAATTCAACTTCGGCACTTTTGACAAGTAAAACATTCGTTACAAATATTTGATATTAGTTACACAAATATATTTTCACGCAATCCTCAATTTCAATAAATTGACTCATTTCTGTGAAACAAACGTTCGTTCCCTGCATCGAAATAATTATCTCTGCTCAATAAACATTTATTCATTCGCAAAAAGTATTAGAAAACTGTAGAATATTACGTCCGAGTTCCAATATCAAAGGTATAGTTATGTTGTCGTGTAACCACCTCTACCATGAAACCACGTACGCCCCACAGGCTTGATGGCCCATACTGGGGGTAGCAACTCGCACAGAAGAAAGAAAATACTTATCAAAAATTGAAATTAAATGAGTAATACAAATTTGGGCATACATCACAATAGAATCACGCGTAGTATGTTGAAGGTAAGAACACATCGTGATCTGGAAACCACCATTCCTAAGGGAAACGGGATCGAGGGTGAAGACGAGTTTGGTGGTGGCGTGTGTCAGAGGAGGGAGGAGCGGAAAAGCCCTCGAGACTCGCTCTATGCAGATAAGGCGAGCTGTGCTCTGCATAGGACGGCGCGGCGCGGCGGTCGTGCTAATTACTATCGGATTTTTTTATTACAGACCCCTCATTTTAAACTGCTGTAGAAGGCACAAAAAATCATAGAAAAAAATAAATAACACCATAAAATTTGTCATGATCTTGTGCATATAATTAAATAAACAAAATAGTTCTAAGAATGAATAATACTTTTAAAATAGCAAATATGTTTCAAAAAACGCGAAATTTTTACAGCTTCTCCCGATACGTCGACTTTACTAATTTTTATAAAATAACCTAAATGTGTCAAAAATAATTCTTATTCAGCGAATAATAACTATTATGTTTGTGACAACATTTAAAAATTTCAAGCTTCGACTTGCAAAATATAACGAGGTATTAATTTTTTCGAGGACATTGCTAAAATGACCAGGCACGGTTTTAAGGAATAACATTTACACTGTCGCCTTCAGGAAAATGCCGTTATCACATGATCAGTGAATTTAAACGTTTAAAACTTAGTGTGTAACCACAAATAAGTGATAAACAGAACTATGTTTTCATTTGGCGACCAGTGTTGCCTCAGCGGCGAAGTACAGTCTGGTCGTGCTGTTGTCGCGCGCACACAGTCCACACTGAACGGAGTCTTCAGCTGAGGTGGCTACATACCGATTACGCGATTTAAAGAACACTTTGTCATAGATAACTTATTCGTAAATATTTCATAATTTTGTTATTTGATAATCACTTTGGTCTATTTCAAACAAGGTAATGCTAGAATATTTAATTTGGTTCTCACAAATATTAAAAATATATTTTTTTGTAATTAAGCCATTTTATGTAACTGTTTTGAACTTTTATACAATGACACACATAAGATAATTGCTAAGGTTGTTGTTATTGCTGTGGTTTGAGGTTTGTGATTGTTCGATCTGTTTATATTATGCAGAGAAAAAGTTAACGTCATTTTAGCAGCGACGACGCACTAATCAGATTTTCTGGCGGGTCCTTTCGTTAGGAATTAACAAAACCTTATTTTATCATGTCTTGCGCAGTTGTGTCAACAGTTATCAAGTGCTCCTTTGTATTCAATCCCTTCTCTCTTTCTTCACTCCTCTCGCCCTCCGTCAGTAGTTGTGGATAGTTTTATGACTTCTTGAGGTGTTGCCTGCTGTTTGCTTTATTAAAAACCTTTGTACTGCTGATTCTAGAAGTCTCCGCTTTCCTTACTCTATGTGCTGAACTTACAAAATAATACTTCGATTATTTTTGTTTTTAATTATCCAATTATTGAAACGTGGCGGAATATGACCATTCTGTCTTGAATATTCTGTACTACGATATAATTTTAATTCATGTTTGCTTTCTTATTCATTTGAAAATAGTGTTCAAATGAACGGTTGAGAAACGAGAGAATTTCTGTCCTTCTGACAATTTTATCTCAATTTCTACATCCCATATTTATTTCCAGCGAGGGAAAAATAATTCCACCTCTCGTGATTGTCAAAAGTTATTCTCAAAAAATCAAATTAAGGCGGCGGTTTTTACTGGAATTCAATAATTACTAATGTTTATATCATGTTTGTCTAAAATCAACGAGGTCGCTACAACTATGTTACACGATACAGTTGTAATGGAAATATTTTAAAAATATAATTTCCTTCCAAGAATTAACCCGCATGAGTTGAAATTCAGATTTTAATCCACAGTGGTTAATTTCCTTGCAGTATTGATCTCATGAAGTAGCGTTCAGATTAACAGTAACTGCCCGGTAAAAAGTAGTACTATGACTGTCAACTAAAATTGGGAAATAACGGCGACATTTCTATATCTCTGCTTCGTTAGATTTTGTACCTCAAATTGCATTAACCGATTTAAATTATTTTATTTCAGAATTATTCAGTTTCCACCAGGGACCGGAACGTTGATTTAATTAGAAGAATTATTGGCAGCTATTCATACAGCATCCGTAGTATTCGCCACCAATTTCCCGTAAATTCAATTACAATTTACGAGCGTACTGTCGATGCGTGAATTAAATAATATTCTTCTAAAATAATATCTAACTATTAATTTGAAATCAACTATCAACGAAAGCATCACTATAATTGTTCGCACACAAGTAATAGCAGTTCAAAATCGGAATCCAAAAGAAACTTTTTACTTTCTCATATACGTAGTCTATAGAAAGTTTTGTAATCGTGAAAATATTCGAAAGCGAGGTTTCGACAGAAATATCCGTTTTGGTTATAAAAAGTGATTTTTGGCATAACGTCAGTCCGTCTGTCTATCCGTCCGTCGATCTGTCCGTCTGTGCGCAGCGATTCTGAGTAAAATGGATTAATATATTTAATTCATATTTCGTATTTACGGTAGAATTTATTTGTTTTCGATGCACGTGGTCTGTTTTTGCTTACTTTAAAACAAAGGATACTTTACATGAAAGTCAAAGTACTCTTTCGAAAATTTCTCAAAAACAGCTCCAACGATTTTGCCTAAATTTTCTGTACGTAAGGTACAATTAGTATGCACTTCATCCCCATTAGCGGTATTTCACTTGAAAGTTTTGTATAGACACAGTAAAATAACTTCTGTCTGCTACACTTTCACATTAGGATACTGTTTCAAGACGCTGAATAATATTTAGCAGAGTAAATGGACCAAGCAGACGTAGAATACACTTTTCGTAATGATAATGATAAAATACATAGGAGGACAGCAAACGATTTCCGTTACGAAAATACATCAATTTCTGTCTACAAAGAAATTACATTTACATAACACTTTTACGATATTTATAAGACTGATATGTCGCTACATGTTTTGAAATAATATTCTGAATATTTATTTTACTTTCACATTTCAAATAAAAGACAGTAATAAGTTCATCTAGCGACTTTGAGCATGAATACAGCAGAAGAAGACGACCAAAATATAGAACACCCCGCCAGAAATGACCCTTTCACTATAGAATTTTTCTCTCACTCTATGCTGCAGATGGTGAAACGTATATGAGAAAATGTGTGCAATGGCTCTACGCCACTAATTTGATCCTGGAACCAGTTTTGTGACAGGAACCGACTTGTGTGGATCCAGTAAAATCGCTTCTAATCCGAACTCGAATATTCGTTTGTTTCGTATCCTTAGTATTCACTGTTCTTCGGTACTCTCTTCCACATTCGTTCCCAGTTTTCCATTTCATCCTCTTCAACTTCCACGACGTCCACTAGGGTGCACGCTATTCATACATTACGACGCTCGTATTCAATGTTTGAAAATAACACCACTCACGTTATTTTCATAAATCTTGTTTATTGGGGCGCGGGGTTCTGGTCGAGTCTCAGCGTCTTGGGTGATCAGTTACCAAGAATTGTTGAGACTTGCGCACCGTCGACCTCCTGATTTCTACTTCACTTTCTTTCCTTTGCTTCAAAGTCCTTGAAAAATCTTGTTTTGTTTCTTGTTAATTTGGTGCTGCTGAAGTGACGGGCACTGAATGAGAAAATAATTACTCGGCCTCAAGGCACTCTGCTTTCGGGAGTCTAAGGGATGGAAAAGGCTCGTTATGAATCGCTACCCATTAGAACTTATCAAATGAAAGTCCAATCTAATATCTTCAATTCCAAGTTGCTTCGAGTGGAAATGAATTTTCTTAAGTAACTCTTCTTTGAATACGATACTTGCAATTCCTATTGAGTTATGTTTGTGTCACTAGATAGTCAAAATCATCATCTCTATAATTTCATATTTCTGTTCATGATTTTATGTCTCATTCTATTCAATCATTGGGAGTGTATTTACTAAATAATAATAATAAGAAGAAGAAGAACCTGCAATATTTTGGAATCATGATCCCTTTATACAATTTTTGTATAACTATCTGCGTTCTATAAGAGTGAAGGATGATCACTCATTTCTTGTCGGAAAGTAAAGTATGTTTTTTTTCTCTCTTTAGGATCTATCTTTATTCTTTGAGATTTTTAGACTACATCATGGACTATTCGATACTACTGAGGAAATTATTCCTTTTCGTTAATACTAATTAAATAGGCACCCGTAGGTCACATCACTTATATTTAAGTCAGTTAAAACATATTTATGTCTTAGAGTTTCTTTTCTAATAAACGTGTATTTTACAACAGTATAACAAAAAACACCGCGAATGATTAATACTTGAGATACCTGTTCTATATATTCTTCGTAAATTTTCGGATTTATTATTTCTCCACGTAATCATGAAAACCTTTCTTCACCATTCAATTAAAATCGCTATCGAATTGTTTTTCGTGCTCAGTTAGTGTGCAATTTTGCTGGAATATTCTGATTTTTAACCTTGTGTTAGAAACGCGACTCTATTTTAAAATCTTATATTACGCTACGCGTCCTGTATTTTTTTTCCTCATCGACCCGTTATTCCATTGTACATGGTTTGTCGTTCCTGTGCATTTGCGAGCCATGATTTCACACATTGCTTCCCATCATGGAATCAATGGACATAATTACATACTACACATTTCTCGTGTATGATTACAGTACTTTCCCACTTCTGTATATCTTTTATTTCATTCTTGTAGAATTTTATTCTTACCATATTTAGTGCATTTTCACTACAATTATTTTCACCACCCTAGTGTATGATGCAGGTATGATGACGAGTAAAAATCTGTTTATTGTATTGAAATTCAACCAAATGTTCAGATGCAATACAAAGTATATGAACTAAATAAATCACTTCTGATACGTGAACCAAAACAGATGCTAGATCCATTTTCTAATTATGATACAAGTACAAGTACGAATTAAAGCCTTAACATAAGGAAGGAAGGAAGCAAGAAAAACTACTCAAAATTTTAATACATGAAGATTTTATGGTCATTGCGCCATAATAGCTTGACAACAGAAGGACAAATAAAAACACCATTTTCTTCTGATTAAGGATCTGATAAAATAGAATTTTCGACAAAAACAAACTCAGTGGAATATTCTGACACAAACTTTGCAGTCTTAGTACAAAGGAGTTCTTGAAACACTTTATCTAGAATGAAATTAAATATTACACGTGTTTGCCATCTTGAAGTAGTTCAAAACTTCCCATGTCCACCGCATGGTATCCTCCAACTCTCAAAGACTCACGATGTGCGATGAGATCGTCGGGAAGTTTTCATTTCACCGGAGATTTCGCCGTCCTCGCCACCCTTTCCTCCAGCCAGCGCAGCGCAGTGACCCGCTGTTCTTGGCTCGCCGTAGCTTTGCGTTTTTAATTTCCTCCGCCTCGCCTCGCAATCCGCCTCTCGAGTCAGGTCTCGGATGCTCAGTATTTATGATTATTTTCTCTGCGTTCTTTTCATTCAACGAAGGCAAACCCTACATTTGGAGATTATTTTGCGAAAATGGAGGAACATGTACACATCCATGTACCTTGTTGTGGAATGACATGAAGATAGTACAGATATTTTTCCCGGCTTCGTTTTGGTGAACGTCAGATATTGTACGCACAGTACCAAACGGCACTAGAGAAGTCCGTTGGAGGCGGATTATTCTGTCGACTTGCCCTTGAATCAACCTACGTGCGTTACGCGCGGTTGCAGTTTCGAGCAGCTTTTAGCAGGGACTGTACACTTCTCAACGTCGCGTTCTCGTCCTATTGGCTGAAGCCCAAAGGACTTCTCTGTTGCCGTTCACTCTAGTATTTTATTTCATGAATAGACCCAAGGAGTGACTCATGTGTTGCGGTTAGCATGCTCGACTTGTACCTCGGGAGACGGTGATCAAACTCCCAGATAATTCAGGTCGAGTGTGCAGATGTAATTGGTCATCGAAGATCGAAGGCTTAGTGAAATGAAGAAAAAGAAAGTGAACAAGAAACGAAAGAAGAAAAAGAAACGAAAATATAATCCACTGGATTCATAAGGAATTCCTTGTTATCTGACCCCAAGGGATATGTAATTAGAAAGTTAAGCTTATGAAGTCTTCTTCCTATGCTGATTCTATCATAACTGCACCAAAGAGAACCAGGACATTCTAGGCCTTCCAAACTAAAATATAAAAGTAGTTTTCCTCTCACAAAATTTTCATCGTTCATTAGCTCGTGTTATTCCGGAAGTCAAAATACAATTATTTTTTAAAACTTGGCAGTTCTTTTTGTGGTTTACAGAATTAAAGGGAACTAAACAAATACAACTCGAAGGGATTAATTACTTCATGGATACTATATTTGTTCGACAAATTACTCTTACGATTGCGAACTAAAACAAATTTTCACTTGTGTATTTCTGTTACTTTTCATTTTTAAATGAAAGACAATAATTCCTTACGACAGGGAAAGAATATATAAAAGCCCGCGAATAAGGGAAATAAACAAAGCAAATAATTGTACTGGAGGAACGATACTGTGGCTATGTCGAGAAATGGAACAAGGAAAATGAATGAGGAATAATTGAACACGTTAGAAGATTTTAACATTTCACGAAGCTACAGAAACGCAATTAACGAATGTACAATGTCAAATGTACATCTACGCGAGGTCTCGTTAAAATTGCAGAGAGGGGAGAAAGTTATTTTCTTCACAACACGAAAATAATGTTATAGTCGGAATATAAAGAATATTTCATCATTATTTCAATTCTGTATCACATAGCCAATTCTTTAGAAGAGTTTAGAAAAGTCGAATATTTAGCTGTAGGACGAACACAGTAAAAATTCATTGCGGGGTTAGTACTTTTGAGTATTATAATTAGTTTATTTTAATGTTCGATTAATCATCGAAACACCTTTGATGTCGATCTCAACATTTTTTTAGATTATAAATTTTTACACGTTTAAGCAAATAACTTAGTTATTCTACATCAATATAAACATCTTTTAATAAGCGAGAAGCATAATTGTTAAGTTGAGCGTTGTGAGTTAGAAAAAAGCGCATTCCTATTGAGAAAACAGTTCGTTGTGATCGGAAAGAAATGCACCACGAATATTCTACTTATATGGTATGGTGTTTCAGAATGAAAGGTTATCATTTACGTTATATTTAAGAAGTATTAGCCATTAGCTCTTGCTTTTCATTCGAGCTCTAGCAATTTTATCTTCATCGCGCCCTTCTCGGTGATCCATCAACCCAGAAAGGTCAAAGTGGAACTCTTTAAGTGCCTCTTCTCGTGCGTGACCGAAGAAAATCACACATGAATCAGGGGCGACATAAAAATCACTCTTTTCTGTTTACTTAAGCTGCGATATTGATGTTCTATTTGACATAAATCAAAAGGATGTCACAAAATTCTAATGGTGAGTTACAGCTAGCCGTTTATTAATAGCTCGAAAGACAGCCCTCTAAAGCATGACGTGACAGGCTCTGAATTTGTCCAGACTTTTCTTAGTATGAATGATTCATGAGACTAAAAATAATTAATACCCTTTCAAATATCTGTCCTTCGACTGTCGAGACTACGCTCGTATCTCTTGAATAATTTAGAAGAAAAATTGCTTGCGACAAAATAATTTTCAGTTAATTTTTCAACGTAACAATAGAATTAATAATTGAATATTGGCGATTCAACTCATCTATGGAGTAAATTATACGGAAATGATTACATCTGTGCAATGTTTCTGTCAAAATATGAATTAATTAGGAGTAGCTTGGTTCTATTGTATTTCCTTTCGTAGTATTCCACATAATTGTACTAAAAATACTGTCATTAAAGTGTGTAGATAAAGCAGAGAAAAAGTTCATTATATTTTAGGGTACTCTGAGAACCTGGAAATAATAGAAAATTCGTACTAAGTACTGTGGCTTCTACTTGGCCAAATAAACGACTACGATTCGCAGGGAAATGTTTAAGATTTTCAAAATCTCAAATAGGCTCTACTTGGAGGAAAATTTTGCAAACGATGATAAGCAGCAGCATCTGGCAAATCTTAGTTCTCCATTTTATTCGGGTCGTTGGGAACATTTGGATAATTTGTATGAATTCATATTTTCGTACAATTATTGCACTCAATGTTTGCGTAGAGCAATTGTAATATCCTTTAGTCAACACAAATATATTTGATGTGACATTTTTATTGAAAATAACTGTGTATTTCATAGTATTGCCGGACAAACGATCAGTATCATAGTGAATGAAATGGAGTTTCGCTTACATGTTTGAGATCTGCTCATGCATATTTGCTGCGTTCAGAATGTTTTCTGTTCACATTAATTATGCATGATATTAATTTTGCTTTAAATAATACTCTGTTTGAAGAGTTACTCCAACATAATGCTATTGCCTTTGTGAACAGTGAAATGGTATTTTCAGGGAGAAAAGTAATATTAAATACACATATATTTATATTTGTTTATTTATTAATATTAAAACTTTATAGTAGTATTTTTGTTGCATATAAACTAGGAACAAAATTCTTGACTATTGAATGAAACCTTCAATCTACTTTTAAAATATAAGATACGTCTCTCTTAATTAATGCGGAAAAAATTCTTTGAAAGATAATCTAAACGTATATTTATATTCAGATGAATAACATCGCTTGTATTGGTGGAAATTGTTTTGGCAATGCCGTTTTCGAAAGAGTTAATTATATTTACTGCACGATTTATGACAACCACAATATTAAAAATTTTGTGAGAGTAAATATTTATTGTATAATGCAATCTATATATGTTTTTTACATTTATTGCTCCTGTACCAACAGAAAATCTTTTCAGAGTATCAAAATTTTAAATGGTTAAACATAACATGTTTATTTTCTACGGGATATTTTTAGTCCTATCCTCAGTGATTTCCCGATTTCATTAAATGTAGTAATACCACTTTTGAATGTGCTACATTTTGGATTGAAAACCATGTTATAATAGTCAACCTCAAATCTTTGCGCAAGAATTGAAAGGTAATGCATAAACTGGTTGTAGCGTGTACCGCTTATAATCAACTTAAAATTATAATCTTAGTTTTCCATTCTTTAAACTTGATTGCTGAGTGTGGCTTTACTTTCAGAACTTAGAAGACGAAGACCAGCCCTTCCCAAACTTCATGACTTCTACCCTTGACCAGAGGTGGAGGTAGGAGTTATGTATATTTAACCAGATTTTTTTTTTTAAGTATAATTTATTTTATCAACTACGTAACTGAAGAATGTTGAGTTCTTAATTGAAAATGAAGTGTATACTACTTGGAGAATGTTTAAGCATTTTTTCTTACATCCTGATATAAAATTATCTCGCGTTCGTTGTTTTGCCAGTGATAAATATTGTAAATATCGAATATATTTTGCTGGAATATAACTCTATAAAACGCGATTAGTTGTAAGTCGCACTTATTTTCATCGTAGGTGGAAACATCACCCCTCAAAGCCATCCGGGAGCGTTTCTCATTAACTCCCTCGTCGATTGTCTCGGACTCTCCTGAAAATAGACTCGGACAGGGTGAAATGGAGCGATTGGCATCCGCAATCAGGTCTCCATCCTCCGTCGAACTTCATGATACAAACCATCGAAATCCGCTAATGAGTGAAACATATCTACCGCAGCTTCAACATCTTCATTTTTCTGAAGCATCCGACAGAATCACTCTTCTCACGGGTCTCGAGAAGAGCTCGGGGCCGCCCCATACCTCGCACATAGTCCGCATCCGCTGCGCATACTCCACATGCCACATCGTGCCCTGCCTTCCGGGTCCATCGGAGGCAGCCAACAGCCCGAGGGCGGGAGACTCAAACTGCATAGCATGGACGATTACGGAGCTACACATGGGCGGACGCTATGCCTGCCCCAAGTGCTATCCACCTTAACAAGGAATACCTGGGCGCAAGTCCGTAAAATTGCAAATAATGCTCGAACAGGCAAGTGGCGAATCAAGTGCACTCCTCTCACTGCACATGCCTTCGGATTCCCAACGTTTTCACAAATTATTCGCAAACTCTACCCATTCGGAGAATACATTCTGAACATATACTAGAACGCGTGTTCATGGAATTTAAAAGCCCCTGGTATCCGATGCTCTTTTCTTCGAATATGCTTCTTTTGTAAAATAAATTTTTCATGCATCTTCATTTTCTTTATCAATTATAAATAATGTGTTTGTTTTTTCGCTCTAACTCTGACGCAAAGTCATACAAGTTTCAGAGTATCAAAGAATAAACACTGACCGGTTTAAAATATTTAAGAATACGTTTTTTCAACACCGATTGAAGATGAAGAGTAATTTCTTACGAAGAGATTTCACAGCTAAATAAGATTATAAGAGAAAATTTGGGGTGCTAATTCAGTATTTTAGAGATTGATAACATTAGTTTTAGCGGAGCTGTTCAGCGACCCACGGTCCAAGTAAAAATGCTTTGAATTTACCTCCACATCGTCTACTTTCATAAGATTGAAAATAGTTTTTGAGATGTTGAGAATAATCATAAAATACCCCTCCACGAACCAAAAGTCCTGCAAATAAAATATGGCTGTCATCATTTACCTGAGCGATATCAGAACAATGTATTGTTTTAAAGTTAACACGAAAATATAAAAACATTGCCTTGAGGATATATAAAGATGATTTCCTATGTATTTCTAAATGAATATCTGAATTAAATAGTTCTATCATATTTATAATTTTAGTGAAACACGGGACAGAAGTGAGTGCTCTAAAATTATTTTAGGGATGATTTGATCAGAAAAATAAATTGTATAATTAAATTAGTGATAACGATATAGCTGGTTCAGCTTCACACTGAAAAAGTAATAAAAGTACAGACAACCGTAGTCTAGTGGTAGCGTCTTCGCTTCGCGTCGCTGAACGGTAGAGCGTGGGTTCAAATATGTAAATAAATATATAAATATAAATAAATAAATAAAAATAAATATATAAATAAATATATAAATATATAATAAATAAATAAATATTAAATAAATAATTATTTAAATAAATAATTATTTAAATAAATATTTTATAAATAAAGTCTAGATACTTGTATTGAGGAGAAATTTTAGACGAAATCAGAATTTTAATAGATCCGTAGAATGTTTGACTTAAGTTTCAGATTTTTTTATTCCTGAACCATACACAAAAATCAATCTACGAATCACAATCAGGTGAAAATGTTCCTCTCTAAAATATATTGTTGTAGCCGTTATCTGAATGTTGGAAATTTCTGGCAGGAAAGAATGTTATACCAACATTCAAATTCACCGATGATGACGGTATGTTATGAAACAAATAACATTGTCATATACCATTAAATCACAGAGCATAATCTATAAGATATAAGTGCACGAAAACTACGACGAAACTTAAGTTTCAGTTGATATTTTTTCTATATCGTGCTTTCCTGTCAATTAAGGTAACAACCTTTTTGTACATTTATGCCCAGTTACAAATCTTTACTTGGTAAATCTTTAAAGTTAAGGAAAATCTTCACACTTCTAGAACGAAAAGTCAACAGAAACAATGAATTTATTTCAACTATTATTTACACAGAAAAATTCAAGTGACAATTCTTGGAATGAAATCTAACCACAATTTCCAGTAGCGTGGTTAGTAGGAGAACAATTGTTTTGTCCTTATCAAAACTCGGTCTCTGGGTCAATGTTGGGCGTATATAGGGAAAATAAATATTGACAGGGAAAATATTCCTGCAAATATATTGGTTTCATTAAGGCTAAAATATCTCGATTATAGTTAATGAATACACTAAAACTTTAAAAATGTACTATTTCGTATAATAATAGTTGAAGAAGGTAGTTAAATTATAATATGAAAGTTCTATGAGTTTTAATAAATTTAAAATTCATATCAATAGAATCAAATTAATCTACAGAAAATTAAATTTGATTTACACAATCCAATTGTGAACATATTGTTAATTTCTTCCTTTCTTAACTCTTCAGTAGCAGAGAAATGGAATATTTTTTTATATATTTACTACTCTTTTTTTGGAAAGTGCATTGTATAATCAAAATATTTTTATGGCAGCTTAAACATTTCACTGTTCCTTGATTTTGCATTTAATTAGATCGCACAAGGAAAGTTTTTTCAGTTCACTGGAATTTAAGAAAATTTGTTTAATGTTGAATAATATTTTGAACATCATTTTCCGCCCATTTAGATTACGAGTTGAAGAGCTCTAATTTACATTCATGTTTAATGAATATTTTAGTGCGATAACAGGTGGTTTGTGTCATGTCAAATGCTTATCTGTAAACAGAGAAAAACTCGTACTCACTATCTGAGCTTCATCTTTTCGCAGAAAAAATCCAATTTGTCTCTCCCATTTGACTTATGGTTCTGAATAAAACTCCGATTTTGTGTGAAAGATAAATAAATGCATACTAATTAGACACGAATATCTACCTCGAGTTGGCGCATTTGAGTATCTCTATGTACATCAACTGATGAACATTTTGGTAATTTAAGGTGTAAATTATGTCTTCATAAATTAGTATAACTGTGCAGTATTACGTATAACATATCCGTACCGAAAATTGATTTTCAGTAATGTAGGAACAATTTCTGCGTCTAATATTTTCTATATTTACTCATTTTCAATGAGATGTCAAACATATTGGCCAAATAGGTAGAGGTTTTATTAAATCCAGTAAGGAATACATAAAAAATGAAGAATATTGAGACCGAATTTCACCAATTATCTTGTTTAACTACGTTATAGTTTCCATGCAATCATAGACGTACGAATCATTGCCACTGAAAACAAATATTATAACAAAGTATTCAATCAATATACGTACACAATTTCTTCCCGTCTGTCTATTCAAATAAGCAAAATTGAATGTTTTGTTCCCTGTTCTTTCTGTTTCTTTTTATTTTCATTCATTATTATTCAGGACAATGAAAAAAATTCATACGTACTTTTCGATTGATTTTATTTTGATTTTCTAAATTCTTTATGTTTATGATTCTATAGTGTAAATGGATGTAAATTTGTTTTGAGGTCCTTTTTCTGTGGTCCTATGATCACCGAAAATGTATTGAACTAATTTACCGAATCCGTGTTTATGTCAACAGAAAAAAAACAATACATTATTTGCTTAAGTAAAAAACAATTTGTATTATGAACATTATTTAGTGTATTAAAAAATTTAGTTGAGATTACGAAGGCTCACTCCGGATTCACATAAACATTTGACTCCCTTTCCAATTTTTTTTATCCTTCATATGGCTGAAGTTAAACTACTACCAAAATATGACTTGAGTAAAAATCTGAGCTTCGTATACTGTCGTGAGGTAAAGATATGGCAAAAAATCATGTTTTGGTAAATTAATTCTTTAATTAAATAGGAATAGGTACATGGCAATCGAAATATTTTGAATGATTCTTAAATTGTAAGTCATCACTTGACATGCGACATGAAATAATATTTGCAAATTTTCTGGCGAAAGCTTCATGAAGTGTCATTGTTGTATGTCCATACAGCATTCGTTGCATTGCGAAACATCTGCTGACTCTATTGCTCCAGTGAGGTGAGGGTGGGAGCGTGACTCGGTAAATTCCGCGAAAGAGGGCGCTGATTCGAGAGGTTGATAAGTCCTCAATGCTGTCATCAACAGAACACATGCATTCACCGATTAATTCATCTACAGACAGAGTATTTTGGTATTTTGACGCCAACAGCATTCCTTCATAACAAAACATATACACCTCCCAAAATGAGATCTGTAGGGGATAACAAATTCAAGCATTGTAATACCATATTCTTCTATAGGGACCGTGCATGAGACTTGCGGCGGGTCGAAAACGATCTCAGCGCTTGCAGAGGAGATTCGTGGAAAAACTGACTCGATAAGTTCCTTCCGAGCGATTCCGTGTAGTACGAATGAAATAACTGAGTGCTTGTATATTGAATTTTATGAAGAGTTTTTAAGATAGTCTTTATGGAGTTGTAATAAAGATGTATTAAATCTAAAATTTGAGTTTTAATTAAGAATTTTTAGTGAAGCACTGAAGAGTGTTATATTGAAGTGCTTCAACAGAATTGTTGAGACGTAGGATGTAACAACAATTTTAAAAATTCTGCTGATACAAGTTTTATCTTTTCAACGAGTGAATACAGAAGGGAGCAAAGAAATAAATGGATTACTGCAGTTAGACCAACACAGTTGTAGAAATTATAACGATGTACAATAGTTTTTGATATATGATCTTCATTATGCATTATTTTTATTACAATTTTCATTATAATAACCCGAATAAACAATTTGCAGTACGTACAATTATTTGATTTTGTAATGTGTCCTAAATATGTGATTTTTTTCAGTGAAATTATTTAGACACTTCTAAGGAATATAGCGCATTGAACTGACGACTGATTATAATTAATTTTCCCTGACGATGGCTCGAATGTTTAGCTGTATTATGGGCTACGCAAGTGTCACTCACTGTTGCTACTAAACGTTCATTGTTCAACTAAAAGAAAAACATCTCTATATATAAGCGACGATGTGCTAACTGATTGACTCGTTTATCAACAAAACGCCTCAACTATGAAAGACAGAAATAAGAAATTTGGACAGTAGGTGCCTTTTCTAAGAAAACCACCCATTTCTAAGAATTTTTCAAAATACTAATTTTGAAGGGGTGAAATAGGGTAAAATATGCATTAGCGTATGTTTACTATTTGCACTATATCTAACGAACTGATTGCGATATTCTCTCAATTTTGTAAACAAAGGTTATACATTTAAATATTTATAGTTATTTGGGTTTTTTAATATTTCATTTTTTGACGTGTAAAAAGGGGCAGAAATAATTTTATATTTTTATCGTTCCCGCCAACGACATGATATAATTTTCGCATGATAACTAATGCAGTTAGCAACGGTACTTTTATGTATAAATGTTGCTCAAATAAATATCTAAAAAGCCAATTTCTAGGTGAATAGTTGCGCGTCCTCTAAAACTTTATTTCTTTCTCTGACGGGTTAATCTCCTTGATTCATATGATTCATATATTTATATTATTTGTAGTTAAACAAAATGTACAGATAGCAAAAGAAACAGACATATTATATATGATTAAAAGATTAGTACCTTTATGTCGGGATGTGTGTAGACCAATACTGGCCGCGGATCATTTCCCCTGAATCGGCTATGGAATTAATTTAATTTATAATTACATTATCGGTTTTTATTGCATTCCAGAACTACTTTATCGATGATTGGAGTCAAAACTAACAAAAAATTGTCTCCAGAAAACAAGAAAAAACAATTCAAATGGTTTAAAGAGGGAAAATTATGCTTCGTTAGTCAATAGGCATAGTAAGTAATATAGAGTTCTGTAGGGACCGCTCATGAAAACCAGTGGCGCTGCGCGTGGCCGTGAGGTGAAATGTTGACCCGATAGACTACTCGAAAAGGACAGTGTTAGATGCGGCAGCAGCTGCCCAACTAGAAAAGTTAATTAAAATTCACAAACAATGAGGAAAGTTACAAAATCCGGATTTAAAGCTGTAAATCGTGATATTGACTTAAGTCGATAAAGAATCGTCGAAGGAAAATTACTTGCACTTAGTCATGTGACGGGTTGAAGAAATAGTGGATGAAAATGAGACAAAACTAACATGTTATTCGACAAACTTCTGTAACAACTCCACCGTACAAATAGAAGTTGCATTAATAATTAATTATATTTAAAATAAAGTTAAAAATTGTCAATATTTAGTTATGCTGATGAAATTATTCTGAATGTCTATTTGAATTTTAAATGGATTTCTTAATTAAGTTGGAGAAAAGTGATGTCCATATTTTTTATATTGCTTTTACTATTATGTGAACAAAATCTCTTATTATTTATACAATTAATGTTTCATACAAGTATACTAGCCGACCCTGCCTGTTTTCGCATAGGTATTTTTAATTTTATGACCTTGTTTCGTTTGAATTTACTTTTAATTTAAATTACACCTTTACATTCCAGAATTGAGGAGTTATCTTAAATACTCTTAGTTCGTGATATTTAGTAACAACACGTTTCACACTCCTTCATCCTTTTGAAATCGTAACGGCTTTCTTAGTGAGTTTTTACAACAAATAAGCTACGCACAGACTAAATTTCAAGTTACTTTATTTAATACTAGCTGATTGCCCGGCGTTGCCCGGAATTTTTTTACTTGTTAGACTAACGAACACACTCACCGGAGGCCTCGCAGGTCGAATCTTTGCTTCCGACGCAATGTACAGCTGCGGCGGCGCGGTTGCACCATTTCATTAAACGCTTATAAAATCTATACCATTCGTCCGAACTTTAGGATTTAAACATGTTTTCTATCTTTGTTAAATGCATAAAACCCATTAAATTTGATGAAGATTAATTTTTTTCCTTCTTAAATCCCAAGCTTAAATTTAAGTATTTCAACACTTCTATTTTTCATAACGTTTTTCGATAATTTAAATTAATTTTAGTAGATAGACATATGATGTCGCGGACTCTCTTGTAGAACTCTTCGAGGCGAACATTATTGACATTCATAGTTATCATCTATCTCTAACCGTTTAGGTGAAAAATGGCCGATTCCCCCACCCCTCCCCGATTCCATCGACATTTATCTTCAACTTCATTTTTTATCTTTCTTTTCATATATTTAAAAAATAAAAGTTAGTCTATGTTCATCCTGGACATCTTAACTATCTCCTTGCTAAATTTCATCACGACTGGTTCTGTGGTTTAGTCGTGAATAAGTACCAAACAGGCACATTACGCATTTATCTGTCCTCGAATAGGCCAACAGAGGACCACGATAAGGAGTGTTAGTAAGGTTGTCCTGTGTGAGTTTATTTAATAGACACATCGTGAATTTTTGGGGAAACAGCGTCCAGATAGAATTTAGATAGCTGTATCCGAGTTTTACAACTGCGGTTGTTAGCCGCAGAGGTTGAGCTGTTCAAACGCCACAGCTACTCGTTTATGAACTGACACAGAATTGAAAAGCTACAAATTTTTCTTCTCCCACCTGGGAATTGAACCCGAGATGACTTGGTGACGAGCGAGCACGCTGACATCGTAGCCACGGAGGGGCAGCATTACGCATTTATATATTAGTACGGATTATTTTCTCTGCTTTGATGAATGTGTCATGTATTTAGGAAAACAACCAAATATTATCTCTCTTTTTCACCCATTTAAAATTGCAATATCGAAAATTCCACGAGAGTTTTTAGATTTTTGATTTAACAAACTTTACCTATAGAAACAGAGATTTGATCTCAATTGACTCGTGAAATATAGTGAATGTAGTGTACCCAGAAATTGATCATAAACGTATACCATTCAGAGTCTATGCATTTTCTTAATTAATCCATTTATAGTATTCTCTTCCATGAAAAAAAGGGAGATTTGAGTTCTAATGATGTAGACATTAAGAAAGTGCATAGACTAGTTGTCATCATGTCGCCGTAATGAATGGTTGTGGACAAGGTGAACTTATTGCATCAAATATGTTTTTCAATGTTATTAATGTTTTTAATGGTTTGAAATTTTAAGGATATTAATTTTTGATGGAATGATTAGAACTCTTTAAAATGCAGGTATGTGATGATTGTTAATAACACACAAATGTTTGAATGAGTATATAATTTTAAAATATTTGTAACTCGGGAGTTATTGAATTTGTATGATTTACTTAATTACGTGACATATTGTCAATAATATATTTTAGAACAGTTTTATTATTATTATTATTCTCAAATTATTTTGTACTATCTTGTAATTTCATTAAAATTTTATCTTTGAATGACAATTTCTAGAGGTCGTGAATCTGATGCAAAACAGCGTCGGAACGTTGACCATACAACCGTGAAAATCAATAAAGTGTTACTTCTGGATTCTAAGACTTTTATTTTGTTTTAGGTTACTATGAATCAGGTCTGTATAACTGTCAAGATATAGTTATTGTCTATAATAATACGAGCATATTTGGTGTCCTCTAAAATATCTCAAGACAATCAGTGTTAGATCAGTGAGAGAAATAGAATGTTTTGAACTTGCAAACACCGACTGAACGCAAATGATAACATTCTCCTCGCAACACCTCACAAGTAACACAGGCGCAAATAATTCTTTGGTCTACCTTTTTGCCAATATATATTAGTAGTTGACACACAAAGAATCTACTAATACCGCAGTGTTTTGAAAAAAAAAATACATGTTGTGGCCTGTGCCGGGAAAAGTTCCCCTATATCTAGTAGATTTGCAACACCACAACGGCTCGTTTCGCAATTGCAAAAAATTGTAAATTCGTTAGTTTGAAAGTGAACCAAGTCAAATAGTATAAAAATTCCGAGTACCTACTCAGGGAGAAAGACTGCATCTACGACCGGGTCAAAATGGCACGGACCGGGACTCGATCCCAGGACCTCTTGCTGTGGCCTGATATCTGCTGCTACTGTACTAATGACACACTGCCCGTGGTCATTTATCCCGTGTAGGTGAACGTGTCGCGGGATACCGGAGCAGGCCATGTGGAAGTGGTGTATCGAAAGTCGAGGCGGGTTGTGCAGTGGTAGTACACCTGCGACCATAGTCGGAGTCCCGGGTTCGAGTCCAGGTCTGTTGCAATTTTCACCTGGCCGTAGATTCTGCAAGTCAATATAGTTACCTACCTGGTTCAATATTCAGAAGTACGGATAAAATGTTACAATTAGTAACACGGTATTACATATTACGTGTACCTGATCGAATTAAGTTATGATGACTGGGAGAACGTTGGTTACGTGCAAAAGTATTATATTTTCAGGAACTCCAATGACTTAATGTGGAAGAATAGAGAGAATGGAGGGATAGAGAGAAGGAACATAAGGGGACGCAGGTGAATCGTGTTGTCGAAGCGCGAGCGCCTCTCGCATTAACTATGTTGGCTAAATGGGGATACACATAGTAATTTCTGAAATGCAAACATTTAGGTATCATTAGCAAGGTGATTGCACGTCACCGACCTGAACGTGCGGACGTGCTCTATGTCCTCTGACGTCGTCCGGGGGTGGGGCAGAAAGAACCATGAGTTCTGGCTCCATTGCCTGGAGGATTTTGGAATCCGGTTCTTTCATACGATCTCCATTTTCTTACTCTTTCCCTTCATATTCAACATTTCATTCAAAAATGCTTATAATAAATATCTGTCAATTCATTATCTAAATTATTGACTTGTAATATGTGCCATAACATGTAAATTTTCCAAACATAAAAAAAAACGTTAAAGACCAGACGCAGGAATAAACTTACCCGAACAAGATGTTTGCATAGCCGTATCACATCTCACGTATTTTAGGAACATTTTAATATTTATGTTAAATTATTTGTATTATTTTCGAGGTTCGCAGAAAACTAACTTTTGCAACCATTTTGCATCTTTCATTTGTTTTCAAATTTTGTGAATGATTAAATGAACACAAAAGAACACTGTCTGTGTAATAAAAAAATAAACTGTCAATGAGTACAATTAATAAATCTTTGAGAAAATTAAATGTTTTTAGTAAATATAAAAGGTTTTTCATGAAAAATGAATCATAAAATAGTGTTCATTCCTTGTAACTGGGATACATTGGAACCAAGAAAAATGAGATAAGAATTCATGAAATAGCAAACTGGCCTCAACTATATGATAAAATAAAATAGTCCCTCATTCTTCGAGTTTTTAAGCAATTTCTGAATATTTTCATCTTACTTCAAATATTACTTAATTTGACCATTAGAACTGCGGAAATTTCGATAAATAAATTATCACTCACATTCATAGAATGTGGGTTCAAAGAATCTACAATCTGCTATGCGTCAGGATTACTTTACCCTTCTAAAAACCGGTCTTTTCGAGTCTGGTAGCTTCCAAACCTTGATGATCATGCATTTCCAAGTTAGAATGTTTTCTTATTATTACCTCACTTCCTTAGTTTTTGTAACTGTGTATTTAATTAAGATCATTGATAAAAGTTGTATAAAAAGCAGTAAGACACTGCACCCGATGAAAGTGACGCTGTGATGCAAGAGGAATTCTCTCAGTCCAACGCAAGCTAGATCAAAACTCAACTTAGAACGGCCGTCCGCGTTTTTTAAGGACACAATTCTCATGCTATTTGACGCAAAGAATTTCTAACTTAGACGCATTTTTGTCGCATGGTCGCATTCTAATTGAGATTGAAACACGTAAGTTTACAAGGACACATATATGTTGTTAATTTGAAAGTTATACTGTTTCTTTCGAAGACTTCAACTAGGAAGAGTAAAGACATCCTATACAATTAATTATTTCCTCTATTAATAATGTGATACGAAATCGCTGTTAATAACGTCCCATGAATATGTGAGGGAATAAGCTACATCGTTTTCTGGAAGTGAGGTCTAACTTGAACAGGTTGTTCGTACAGCCAGACATGTGCTTCACAGACATTTTAATATTTATGTTCGCTCATTGTTTATTATTATCGGGATTCTCCGAAAACAAACTTTTTCCTCCTAACCGACTATCTGTATATATGAAAGAAATTTTATTCCAGTTTTCATTAAAGGATGCAGATTTTTGCGAGGAAAGTTTTGTTGTATAGTTAGCGGATATATTGTGATTAGCCGAACTAAGCCTGTAAATATTAATCGTCGGAGACATATCTTTGCGTTCACTCCGTAAACAGTTAGAGAAGGAAATATTGTTCATCTCAAATTTTTCGACAAAATTGCTCGCGGTAGCGTACGTCAATCTATAATATTAAACCCAAATTCTTCAACTAACGATATTAAAATAGATGAATGGATTGCTTTAAGTAACGAGGTAAATATGAATGCTTATCATATTAAATGCGTTTTTTGTTTTGTGCAATTAACGAAGCTAAATAGCGACTTTAAATCCCATTTGTTTTAATAGTTCAAGTTAGTTGTATTTTAGAATTCGGACCGTCGCCGCTGCTATGTGGTGTGAAGGAAAATAATTTAATGTATCTTAAAATAGTTTGAACCTGCAATTTTTCTGCGATAGGTTGTTGCAAAAAGTTAAACAAACAGTAACACAAAGAAAATTTCCATGCAGATTTGGAGTGAGTTGCTAGTTCTATTTTAAATACTACAATAAGTAGAAGAAAGCAAGAAAACGAATAATTAAATCGTTCTTTCTTATTCAAGATGAAGCAGAAAATAGTAGAAATATCAGAACGTTTTATAATTGCTGAGAGTATGACACCAAGCGGATATTATAAATTACAAATTTCTCCATTTCAGAACACTGCTTCATATTTATTTGCATTTGACTCGACGTTATTGATGCCCACTATGATATTGATGATCCCTTCTATGCAAATGTAGAAGAAGAAAATGACTTGTGAAGAACACGATTGTGGGTAAAACAATTTACGTTGACATTCGACGCAATGTTATGGAACACATTTTTGAGGCACTTCTTTAAGCTCTCTTCTTTATAACAAGTATTGAGCCATTGCACTAACAATATTGTTCATCTCCCAGTATATTACACACCAATTGGTCTATAGCTGGGGAGTCGTTTAACAATCAACAAAGTAGAAAGTAACCAATCCCCACCCACAGAAGTCAACATTTCAGTTATGTATCAAGCGATGTTGAATTGTTTGCACTTGTTCAACAGAATGACTGCTATAATTTGCTCTTGGATACATAGAAGCGAGAGGTTTGCGGTAAAATATATGTACAGTTCGCAGTCATGGTATTTGTGGGTGTCAAGTATTGTGTGCACCTAATATTCCCCTATAATACTTAATTGTTGTATAATGTGTGGTATCTTTTTTAAGCATTGTTCTCCGTAACTTGTGATATCTTATGAAGACTACCACCAGAACTACAACTTTTGAAGCACTAAACATTTGGATATTCACTCAATGTTCGTTTGTTTGGTTTCTCTCTTCCACTGTAATTTGCGCTCCGGGATATCCACGCTGCATCGTTTTTTGAACGCCGGATTTCCACATTTCAGTACGGGCGTCAATAAATTAGGGAACGCTTTCAATAAATTACACGCATCCTTCTGTCGGATAAACAGTAACAGCAAATTCAACATTTTCTTCCAGCAGCCAAACGCGTTTTGCAGCTATTCATTAACGTGGACTAGCAAATAAAATTTGCATACACCCTGTGAAATCCAGTCAATCAGCTCGCATTGTTTGTGGACAGCTCGTGGCCGGCAGCAGCGGCGGCAACTGACAGGGCCGAATAATATGCATCGGCTCATGTTGCACGAATCGTTGGATTAGAGAGCGACTAGCATCTCTGTGGCCTCTCGCGAATGCGCCATTTCATGCGGATACTAAAACAGCCGTCTGGGATGGCGATGGATTCGCAAAATGAGCAGTCCATGAATTTGTAAGGGACTTGACGCAACCCAAACCGTATATGTCACTTCTGTTTATGGTTGCGCAAATGTCTCGCATGTAATTAGTACACGCGTGTAGAATTTCAACACGTCTGTACAAATTGAAAATGCACACACATTTGATGTGAATCTTTCTCCTCGTTGGCCTCGCCGTTCGTTAATTGTATTCTAGCTGTGCAGCTAAAATGACCATTCTCCCGTTCAAATTTCTATCCTGCATATTATATTGCGTATGTTTGACTGTAGTTTGAAAATATTAAAATAGAATTTTCCCTGGTTCGCAAACTTCAGTATCACTCAACTCTCGTGAGGGGATTAAGCTTTCACACAAGCCAACTCGGGGAAGAAAATTGACGGGATCAAGAGCTCAGTCGGTGGCAGCGGGATGTCTGAAATTTGTGACACGAATTATTTATACGATAATGTCTTGAATTTTACGAAGAAAAATCATTATTGAACACAGCAAATTTGTAGAAAAATTTCTTATTGACTCCCCCAAAAATTCTTCAAATTGTTACGTGACGTGGGAGAGAGATATAATATTGTGACATAGAATGACAAGGGGCTTAAAGGCTCAAAAATTGTTTGACATTATACGTGAATGCATCTAAATCAATAAACTTCTGGAACACCGTGGGAACGATGAATGAATTATGTATTTTTATCTCAATACAATAGATAGTCATTATTTTAAAAAGTCTGCTTTTGTTTTAATGAAAGAGATACATTACACATTTTTAGCGGTAGTTTCTACTGCTGTCAACAATATCTCGAAATGGACATTTAATACAATACGTTCAATCAATTCGAATCAATGGAAATAGCGGGTTATAATATAAATCATTTCATTATTCAATTTATTAATTAGAAACGGACATTTTATTTGCAGTATTTTAAAGCCATTAATATCGTCGATCAGAAAATAACTTCAAATTAATGCTTTACAGATATTCGAAGAAATCTACCATATGTAAACTTAAAAGACCTTTCACTGCGCACCATTACCTTACTATTTGTGTCAATGTCATAAAACACTATCTGTTGTATAAAGATGTGATCGAAGCTATATTTATTTATTGCATAACTCAACGAATTTTTTTTTCTGATCCCAATGACATATTTGCTTGATTAACTTTCATATGTGAAGTTTGTGGGTGATTAAAATGGCTTGAATGGGTCGTATATTCTTAATATACCACCCGTTTAAATCATGATATTTATGATGGTATCAAGATTTCCTAAGTATATTTTAATTTTTTAAGTAAGACCATACATATATTACAACTAATTAACCTTACCTTGGTTCGAACTAGGTAAACCTGATTTTCTACATTATTTGCACAAAGAAATGTGTCAATGTTATGTTTTACATTCTCATTTCTAAAATTTTCAGGCACTTAGAATAGGGAACGATGTATTTACTACAATCTTTATTTCACTGCAATGTTCATCAATGGAATCGTTACATATGTATGAATGAGAACCGTTACATGATACATGTATGAAATAAACGTATAGTTGTGTATCACCAGAACAAAAGCATTGGTAAACGAAGGCAATTTTTAACACCGATATTTAAATAATCAGATCAAGTGAAAACGCAATGCATTTGTGTTTGCACTGCACTGCACTTATAATGAAACACTACTTAAAAGTTATGTAATACATAAATGTTATGTAATGTCCCCCAGGGGACTTACATCTAGTAAGTACGTGTTTGGCAAACACGGGGCCCCGAACTGAGTCTGGCATTACTTTCGCTTACTTTGTAAGGCTCCTTCCTTTCTCTTTCCTAACCTTCCGTGGTCACCTCTTGTTCTTTTCGATCCCGACGCGATTAGGGCCAAGGTATCTTTCATTTTCCTCATTTTTTGTCCCCCCCTGTCATTTTCTGTCCTCAATGTTTTGATGTATGTTTTGATATGTCTTGATATATTGTAATTCAGGAGGGTTTTTAGTGGGTATGGTTGAGTCATTCTGGGAGAGTCATGTTGGCTCTCCCTAGTGCGTAACTGCATTTTCCCTACCTGTGCAAGATTTTAGGGCTCTAGTGACCTCGATGTCGACGAGCCGTAGTGCCCCCCACCCCCAAAAAAAATATCGATATTATGTAATGTAAGGAAATACATTTTCAAAAACATTAAATAAAAAAACTGAGTGACTATTTTTACTTTAAAATATAGAGCGTGTTTACAGTTATAAATAAATTACTAGATTACATACAAACAACACATTGCAAAATTAATACAAGGGATATAACATAATATGAATTTGCACAACACTTGTGCAGACATTTACGCAATGCATTCAATGCCGGGAAATACAACGGATAGAAAGGGTAAAAAGAATGAATGCGGTCGGGAACACACGCATACATAATTTCATGCGCCAAATATAAATTTTTTATCGCATTTTCATTTCCCCTTCCTGTTATATAATTTGCGTCACTGCACTTCGCTGAATTTATTTCACTTCTAAAACCCAGCGCTTGAACAATTATCCTTCTAACACTATATCACATCACTAGAAGTCAGCAGAAAAAACACAAATACGTTCGTAGTTTTCTAATAATGCCAAATCTACATTATTGTTAAGTTAGAAGGGTTCATTGTAATTTTATAATTAAAACTTTTCTTCGTAGTTTTTTCCAAGACCTTATTTTCTGCGCCTAATTTTATCGATTGTGATATCTCCGACTGAAATATATGTCCGTAGTAATATTTCCTATAGCGACCATAGCACAAGTTTATTTTGTAGTGCAATGCTACTACTTGACATGATATTTTAAGCTGGGACAGCGATTCTTATGGGATGCCAAAACTCTGCATCCGAACATATTTCATAGATTTTAATTCTAATTTAAATATAATTAAATTTTATTTATTCCAGCACACACAATTTCCAGAAACATGTTATTTATTACATGTCTTTAAGGCTATTCCCCTCTTTCACACGTACCAAAACGAAGTAACAGCTTTTCGTATCCTTTCTTATTTGAACGTGTGTATGAATCTGTTTTGTATTGTTACACACAAACGTTGTTGGATGGTAGGGTGTAGAAAACTTGAGCAAAATATGACATATTATGAGACGTTGATTTGTACTAAATTATTACATACTACTAAGTTCACTAATATTACCGACTATATGCGATGCTTAGCAACACCACTCCACTGCATCTCTTACCGAGGATGGCTACTATGCAGCCGGAAAAACTTTCTGTAAATAAAAGTATTGACAATTTTCCAGTGTCAAATAATTCGTCCAACATCCAAACTTTTTATATTCTTCGTATTCTAATTCAAATAATAATTCAGTCATAAATAGGATTTGCAGAAAGAACGATTTTGTAGAACGGTTTAGGAGTACTATACTCACGGTGATGTTTGTTTGAATATGCATTAAGATACGAAAGAAGGTTTAATATTAGCGAGATATGAGAAACTGAAAACCCTGGAAAATGTTTGAGGAATGAATTTCTAACATATAGTGATTCGTGCGATAATTAAACAGAATGGTACTTTTTTGTATTCATCTCTCAAATTTAATCCTTACAGACGATAGTGATCATGGTAAGGCAGTTCTTGAATCTAACAAACCTCGCAGATTTCTTACTACCGACTCTAACAAGACGACGCACTCTTAACACTGTAAAATAACCTTTGCACATATCAGTGAATCAGGAACATTTACATCTATCTTAAGGTAGCATACATCTAGACGTAGACATAGACGTAGACGTAGACGTAGACGTAGACGTAGACGTAGACGTAGACGTAGACGTAGACGTAGACGTAGACGTCACGCTGGTCCCTGACCTACGAGACAATTCACAATGGCCTTGAGAGATGTAAATCTTCCTGCTTCACCAATATCTACACTCTGAGTGGGGCTAGTAGCATACGTAGGCAGAGGGGGCGGTCCGCCCCAGGCCACCACCTGTGGGACCTCCGAATGGGTCGGCAAATATCTTAAATACTCATAAATTTGAACACAAATATACAACAAAACTTTTTCATCAATGTAAAATAAAAATTTGTAGATATTCTGAAATTACTCTCTAATTTCCATTTTTTTAAAACACTGGTGCGGTTGCCAATCAAATACTATGTAACGTGCTATTGAAGCTTATCTACATGGAGCGATAGGAGGTAGGAGTTGGGTGGTAGGCTATTATTAGTAGGTAGCGGCTTAGCTGGGTATACCAACAACTTGGCCCACGTGGAGTTGTTAGTAATAGTTATTAATACTAGAAGTAGAAGATGAGTACAAGACGGGTTCGCTTTTCAGTAGTCACAGCTATATGAACTGGGACTCTAATGTGCAAAGCTACAAAAAAATTTCTGGCCCCTCCGGGAATTGAACCCAGGATGACTTGGTGATTAGCTAGAGCGCTACCACATGAGCCACCGAAGTACATTTGTTTCTTAATTTGGGGATAGGAGCCTGTCCCGGGCCTCATTTGATGCAGGTACGCTACAGAGTGGCGCAGTGGAAATAGCGCAGGGATATCAGTCAGTGGCTCAGCTACCATCAGTGATCCACAATTTGTCCGCTCAGACCCTCCCCTGGAGTCGCGAGTGGATTCTGCGCATGCGCAGTGAAACTTGGCCGCCACGTTCGCATAGGTTCGCTCACTACTACTGGACTGTATCGCAGGTTTTGTGCGTGGTCTGCAGTTAAAACTGTCTTGTTTAATTAATAGCGAGCGAACTTTTGAAATGTGACTACCAAACATCCAGAAACGCACGCCATGTAAGAGTAAATTGACCTTTAAACAACTATTACTTGTCACTGTTACATATTTCCCACTACCCCTTATTACGTTCTTCCTCTCATCATTCATATGCAGGCGTACGTTATAAAATTACATCAAAACTCATTAAGAATTTGGTCAACTGTGTCTATAACAATTCATGTTTTTACTTTGAAACGCTCCCCGGTCGTGTATTCTATCTTCGTGCCGCAGTTAGAAAAGAGGAGGCGAATCTTCTTCTGAATTTTATCGAAGCTATAACGACAATATTTGAGATCTTTGTATAAAAATTGGAATTTTGAAGAGTAGTTTTAAAAACAACTAGTGATAGTGCATTCGATAAGTGACAAAAAGGAAAGAAATGTATACAGGTAACAATGAGAAATTCTGGGAATCCTTCAAATGGAAGTCAAAGCGCGAGCAACTTGAGTGATTTCCTGGCTGGAACTAGCGCCGTCGAAGTAGAGCGCCGACAAACAAGGGACTTGTTTGCTCTCTGCTACCGACACTGCTGCGCATTGTCGCGCGAACACTGACCAGAAAGCGTAAGGAGGGGACATTTCTGGAAAGAGCTGGAATCTCCGGAATAGAGTCGCTTGGATTGCACCACGTTCACGCTAGAGTCCGTAATCAAGAGAGAATCGTCAGGGGTAGAAATATAATGTGGATATTTTTTCCAATTTCCGGAAAATGTTATGCGCAGAGTATTTTTATAGTGGTTTGAGTCCGCTGTAGTTCGCCACATGATTGTGCCATGTCTCCTCCCTTTCTCCCTACTCTACCAATACGAGACGAGCATTGAGTGACAACTGGCGCCAAACAGGCTATGAGAATTTGTGCGGAGTAAATATTGCTGTTATGAGAAATTACAAGCTCTAAAGTTATGGACACGTGTGACGGTTCTCTCTTGATTCAGGAATCTCGTTCATGATGATAATAAACACTGACTTCGGAGTTTATCGGATGTCTAGCGCCATGAGAAGCGTCAAAGTGAAGTAGTTTATGAACACACAATATTCTGTGCGGTCTTCATTGAATCATCGATTGATATATAGTCACCTCGGAGACACCTTAAGAACTTTTCATGCTGTCTAAACCAGTATGGTTCCAGTAATTTCCGGTACGTTGACAAGTTAGAAACATTTTCTTCAACTGCATTTGAAAATATTAATATTTTATAATATATCCATAAGACATATTCTCCTCAAATCAATAGTGTTTTAATTTGTTTTTTAATATTTTGAAGATAAAAAATCCAGAAATCTCCCAGGTTGTGTTCAGTGGTTCATTGATCAACTATGTGACACCGTCAATCGCCACATAATTTATGCTAATCCTTGTTGCATTCATGGTTAATTTTTCAAATTGCAAACTTTGATGCTATCCTCTAACACAATTTTTTCACCGACTTTGTTAGTACGAATTGACATGATTTTCAAAGTAATTTACGTTTCATTGTTTATTTATTTTAGGTATGATTTCTCCTTTATTTCTGAAATTTTTTTCTCCATCAGGCTGTGAAATTTGCAGATTATGAGAGTACTTTGAGCCGATGTATTTGTTTGGGTGATTTTTTGTTGAGTGAAAGAGCATTTCAATTCCAAGATCGTATATAAGAAATTAAAAATTTTGCAAAGCGTAGAGGGAGTAGAAAAAGCACTACCTCTTTGAGAACATTATATCTCATCACTTGATGTAATTCATTAAAGTAAAATCGGAGAATCATTCTAATACGAATGATATATTACAGTCAGTCAATTGTTTGTGTAAGAAGATTCTTAAGAACTGACGGTACAACACAGTCTATTTCATGGAACGAAGTTTGTTTGTTAAAATATGGATTTGTTGACAAATCCTCCGTTTCCCGAAGCATTGTAATTATTACGTTCTCTAAATAGGAGGACGGAATTAAGGGAAAAAAAGAGAGCTACAAGAGAAAATGAGATGCTCCATTGCAAGAATGTTACGCAAGTGGCGCGAAAAGGATGTCTGTAGTTGGTGCGTATTACTTCTCCTGCGTCAACTGATTACAGCGAGGCTGACGATACAGCGAACGTGCGTGGAAAAGGGGAGGATGGACTGGGAGGTGAGATGGGGTGCGAGGAGGGACGAGAGACGAAGAGGGAATGGCGTGCGAAGCGGAGGCTGGCAGGGAGCGAGTGCAAGAGCCGCAGTCCAATTAAGCGCGCCTGATTTTTCTCTGAAGTCACTCTGATTACGAGGCTTCTTGTTCGAACGAGTCACAGAAAGTGAAACATGGCGGGGAATCCGGAGGCGCAAGAGAAAATGCACGGTATGGGACGTGGAGCTCTTGTGATCAAAGGAGCAGAGATGACGAAGGGAAAGGTATTGCGGGGAAAACCGTGGATAAGATGAGAAATGGAGAAGGCGAGACGAAAGACTAGGCATAAGAAACAAGTCGTTGAGATAGTATTGGAAAGACGAGGCGCGTAATTATGAGGAAGTGAGAGTAAAAGGAAGAATGCATGGAATGCAAACATGATCGGGCAGAAACTAAGAGACTCAGCGCCTAGTACATTCAGGCAGAAGATATTTAATGATTCTATTCGGAAACGAATCGAGAACTTATGAATTGGAAAGTAACGAGAGAACCATACACACAGATTAGTTTTTCTCACCCTAAACACGAATAGGAAAGTAAACACAAAACAGATCATTATTATTATCATTATTTATTAATTCTCAGCTCAAGACTGAATAAGAAGGGATAAGGGTCATGCCAAGCATTCCCTTCTATGATTTGATTTAGTATTTAGAAGAACTTCCGGACAGTTCGATATGTTTCTAGGATGACAGTTTTTTGTATAGGTAGAAAAAGGTGTCGAGGGAGGTTCAATTTTTCTAGATTTCTGAACAAGTCTGTGGGGATTATTATTATTATTATTATTATTATTATTATTAAAAAGAGATTTAACCTTCTTGAATGAGATTAGTAATCTTGAATACAAAATATAACTATAGAAATAATATTTTCATTACAAACATCTCCATGTATTTTATTAATTGATATGGAGAAATATTTGAAGAGGAGGAATATTTTCTCGACATTAATAATAATAATATTTTGCGTTGCTTCGGTAAATTGGATTGAATTTCTTCTTAACATACGAATTCCTTCGACACCAGATACATCGAAATTGAAATTGATTTTATTTCTAGAAACAAAAAACTGTTCTCTTCAGTTGTATTACCGCTCGAAACCTAAAGCATCTGCTTAAGACTTATCCATGCTAGTATTGAACACAGACCCAACACATTAATTACTTAAAATCGAAAAGTCACCAATGTTTACTTTCTCTCAGGGAATCAAACATCCGCTACTTTCATGTCTAATAGATTATTGCTGAGAGACAGAACATTACAAAAAAATGCAAAGTTTGTATAAGCAATATCACATGCAACCACTGTAAATTATATTATCAAGTATTATTAGTTATACGCGCATTAAATACTACAGACACAGATTTACCGAAGTAGAAGCCGTGATTTAATTATTCCTGAGTACTGTGCAGAGGATTTATTGACTTTAGCTGCACATTGGGGTGATCAGGTTCGAAGGACCAACTGTTGTGACAGTAAAGAATGAGGAGGATGAGATGTAAGATTAGTAGTGATTGCCAACAAAAAACAGTTTAATAAAACATGCAATGTGAAAGTAATGGCGAAGAATTATACAATACTGAGTTCCCATGATACATCGTGATGAGATGATCCTGGAAATTCCGCCGAGATGACGTTGTAGGTCGAGTTGAATTGATGTGTTGAAATTGAGTTGAGTTGAAATCCTAAGGATTGAAGAAAGATCTTCCGATAGACGAAAGTGTCTTCTGCTGCGCCGTGGTGCAGAGTGGAAGCAGGAAAACGTCAGCTAGCATGCCGACTAACGAGAGTAGTATTGAGAAGAGAGGTTTCTCCGCTGACGAGGTTGGAGAGCGAAGTGAAGTACGATGAATGAATCCCTTGTTTTTAAGCTCTCTCCTTTGTACGCGCGGCTGCATGTGCGATTGGTGCAATCGATGGCGTGACGTCATATCTAAACCATCTACCGATTGTTTATCGATGTCGTGATTATTACGTGATATTACTGAAATTCTTAAACTCGTCCGGATGAAGTAGTACTGCATCGTGATTTACAAATATAATCAACAAAAGGATCTTGTACTAAATAGATCCCATTATATTATGACATCTCCATGCGTGAAATTTGAATAGACCTATGGTGTTAGAGGAAATTTGCCACAGAAAGCCAACAATTGAGATGTGTTACTCAACTTGCACAAAGAGTGTGAGTTTCAGAGATGACCCACTTGACTTAATATTTTCATCTGATAAAATGTCGGAACAAGTACTATAAAAACAATTAAATCGTGAAAAGAATCACGAATTAGCTTTAAATTCAGTACGACCTAATTTTCTAATTGTGAAAGGCAACTTATTAAATAACATAAGAGATGTATACTTAAAACTATTTTGTGATTAAGAGTACCTTCAGAACGTTTGACTAATATCATTGCAACATGTGGTGTCGTATTTATGCTCGTCAGAGTTTGGTCTAAAAGTTTCTAGTTGATTTTAATATACTCAAGACATTGGAAAATATAAATGCATGGCAGTGGCAAGATCCTAAGTTCTTCAAGCAGATTTCTACATGATGTTCTAGACGAAATTTTGATGACACCATCCATAATGGTTAGTGGATCAAGTTAAATTATATTTTGAAATGTTCACGCAAAACATATTTTTCTCCTGTTCAGCTATGATGCAATACTGTAAGAAATATTGATGTCCGATAGCAAATGGTGCAAAGAATGACAATATATAAAAACAAATCGCAGAACATTATAACCCTAACAAAGGATTATTAAAGAATGAATTATTATTTTACTTCTTCATCCTCGATAAGATACTAAATTTATTCTTCAAGAAAGATTACGTCATAAAAGTTTTTCTGTTGTATTAGTAGAGTTGATCTTGAAATGGATCAAGCAATTACCAGTATATGTTGGGTGAAAGTAAAATATCCCGGGTTCGTGACCTAGCCCGACACCATTTTCATCCGTCTTATGTTTCTTCTTCGACGTGTAGGTTCGTGACAGAAGAGGACATGTAGTTCAATACATACTCTTATTAGATCAACTGTAATAAATAAGCTAAAATATAGCATAAACTTCTGGATGTTAAAAAACTAAGTTCGTTGATGATTTTCCTGTGAATAAATTTACAAAATTTAATGATCATTATTTCAGTAAGTGAGAGTTTGTGAGATATTTTCTTCGATTCTTTCACTTTTAAGCAAACTTTTCATAACGAGCTGAAGGAATATAATGTTATTTCTCCATTTCAGAAAAGAGACTGTGTGTACTCACAGGAAACTGTAGACTGAAAGTAAATGACGGTCTCATGTGTAAGGTTTGTTTTCATTGATGGTTTCATCTTTCGAAAAAATAAATCTCACGCAAGGTGCACATATGACAATCAGGCATCTTCCTTATTAGGTTTTGTAAAGAAGATATTTAATAATTCTTGTGGCAGGTTCTGTAAGTTAACGTTGGCCTGATATCATGTGCAAGATATCTTGTGTGCAATCCTGCACATCATGCAAGTGGCATACAATGAGAGTGGTCAGAGCGGTCAAGGAAGTTGTAATCTCGATGCTACCTCGGTTTTTATGAAACCTTTGGGAGAATATCATTGAGATTTTACAATCCGACAACGATCTCGTTTAGTGAGAGCAATTTGTACGAGAAGATAAGCTTTACTCTGCTGCATCCAACCAACTTCTTTGTTAACCGCAACGAGAGAATCGGATTTGGATTATCAGCGGTCACAATAGTTTCGTGCTTCGGAAAAATGTTACCTCCACCCTCTCATCCAGAATGATTGTCACTGTGGAAGTCAAGTCCTTCACATCCAGTAGTCCTTACCAGAATCCATTTAAGACCTACAAACGGAGTTGATCGAACAACTCGTTTGAAAGACGCGACCCTGAGAAAGAGCTCGGAGATAGGAAACCTCATTTTTTTCATCTTCACCCTTTGCTGGAAGCGTCACATTTACCAGGTGATCATTGACACAATAATGGCTTCGACGTTTCCGAGGAATCCTAACAGCTCAGTCCCATCTGTCATTTAATTGATTGGTGAAGATGGGGAGGGGGATAATATCATTGAAATATCCCGGCACGAGAAAGACGTTCAAGTAATTTCTGGTAGATCGAATGATCATAAGAGCGGACCAATCCTAACTTAATTTATAACTTTATTAATGTCTCCTGGCGAGGTTCAGACAATGAGACCTGCTCTTCCACCTAAGCGTGATTTGGGTGAGGGAATTTGGGAAGGAAAGATGTTGGGTTACCGGGAAACACATGGAACCGAACCAACATTTATCTGGAGTAGGTGAGAGAAACCCTGGCAGAAAAACTCACCTAGTTCGGTCGAGCAGGGTTTGAATTAGCGCTCTACCACTCACTGACATCGTGGAATTGGAGACGCTGCCACTAGATCACCGCTGTCGGTTGACGATTTCACATTACTCGGAACCATCATACTAATCAATCTTGTCACCCTCAGATTATTTATAGTGAACTACTACACAGTTCTACTCTTTCAATTCCACCATTAGCTTCAAAGTGTTATGGACCCTGCAAATACAAGATGATGAGTCCGACAACTTTTTCCAAGGAAACTGTTCTTTCGTTTCGTTCTTTAGTCACTTCCGCTTCCACATCGGGTCGGATTTGTCATGATTTCCCCAAAGACTTCGTAAGGACGTTCCGCCGCTCTTAACCTGTCAACTGTCAACAGAAATACAAACAAGACATGAGGGTTAGTTGACTCGAACTTAAAGTGGTACAGTTGTCTGTAGTGATCCTTCATAGAAGACATGAACATTCTCATGATCAGTTCCAAATTCCGTTTCTATAACACTTCTTCCGGATCATTATTATAAAAGTTTATTTATAGTTACGTACTGGAATAATTATCTTTATTACAACAATACTGCTCTTCTCACGTCTTATATTTTTTATATAGTCATAGATGCGTCAATAATTTTAAGGACAAACTTTAAACCCGGAATCTTGAAGGAGCACGATTCAACTTTCAATTCGTTTCATGATATGCTACTTCGCAAAAATACATTTCGGTGAGAGAGGTTCTGTACCGCCTCGTGTTTAAAGAATAGGTGCACAAATAATACTTGGGAATAACGTATTTTGTGATGTGTCATCTTATTCATACGTCCGTCTTTCTTTTTCTATTTTTAGAGGAGACCGGGGCATATTTTACATTTTAATTTTTGGTATTTTTCGGGAAAGTGTTTTAAATTTTTTATGTATTTCAACGTAAGTGGTGGACATGAAAAATTGACTATGAAACGGTGAATTTCATTGAATTGCATCAATATACGAAAAAAAATTAAATTTACGGTGTATCATCTGTGTAAACCGTGACCGGGGCGCATTTACACGCTCAGGAAAATGAGTGGAACCGCCCAGTTGATGACTGACAGCTATACATCTGAGAGAGGCCGAGATTGGGCTAATGAGGGGTGAAGGTGCACGCAGAATTCCTAGAAGGGAGTAAACTCTCAGCCACGACGAGAAATTATGCTAATTATGTATTGTCAAGTTGATTCGAGTGCAAATAGTTCCATGCTGATGAAAATTTTAAAAAATTTCAGTCCTGAATAAGTGGATCGTAGTACAAAGAGACAGTAAAGTGTGGCATCGCAAAACGCTGGTATCCTTAGAAGATACTCGTTCAACGCATCTAACACTAGCCGTTATTAGTATTGACAAAATCCTTGAAACAAGTCACGCTTGCACCAACTTTCCAGTCGTCCCTTTTCATCCTCCTTTCCCCATAACTCCATCTGTACTTTCTGAGGTTTCGCTTCCCCTCCCCGACATATCTGTCGTTCCTGCCACCCGCTGCGACATCGCAACGCACTTAGAGTCCGACCGCTGTCCCCGCATTTCCTTCCCCGACACCCACCCGTCTTTTCCACTCTCCCAACAGCCTCACCCGAGAGCCCTTCGCTCCAACCTCCAAGTCCTTGAGCTTAGCCACAAACAATTGCGGGTTGCCGCTTTCAGTAATGTTGAGCCGAGGAGAAGAATTAGAAGGCGACGTTGGGAGCAGCGAATGCTTATTAGGATTCAGTTTGTGAGCTGAAGATGCCTCAGAAGTTACGGTTCGGGGGGTCGGAAGAAATAATCCTTCCTTTGCTACTTACACCTCTCACATTTAAGCACATCAACAAATATGTTCTAAGAGATAGGATGAGATCAAACGGAGTCGAAGAGAAGGCTGTGAGCAATGATTCGTCTTTTCTCGGAATTTAGTTGCCGTTGGCGTATTACCTTGGGAGAGATTGTGGATGTATAATTAAGTCACTTATTAAATTTATATTGCTGGATGAGATGAATCAAAAATTTCTTAATTAGGAGGAACACATGTCATTAGCTAGAAAACGTATTCTGTTATTTGACAGGATGATAGGTCTACTTTTATCTCTAAAAAACAATAAAAGGTATGCTTCTCTCTTCATATCATCCTTGTAGAAATTGTATCCAAGAAATTATCATAAACATCGTACCGTTGCGATAACCCTAAGAATTCGAATCTTCAACGTTTTTAACTTCACAAATTAAATATCATTTCTTCATAATAACACATCGTAATATCACATATTTTTACACAAATCGTAAATAAGTTCAAATTCAAGCTTCATTGACAACCAGTAGGACTCTTCCCGTTATTCAGCTTAAAAAGATTTTTCTAATTAAAATTATTGTTCTACTCTCAAATCTTCAAGTTCAGGACCTTAATTTCACGACATTCTACAATGAGATTGAATAGAACAAATCAATTAAATAAGCCACATTTATAGATACTTGGAATTCTTTTTACTTATTCTGTTCCACCGAAAGACGTCTAGTCCGAGGCTCCAACATCAAGTGGGGGGTTAACACATTGCCCTTGAATGCATTATTCACATCAATAGATGAAGAAAATGTAATAAAAGTTTGTTTTCATGACAATTAATTAATTAATTATGTTTTATTAATGTTGAAAAATTACGTTTATTGACGAAGATTTCTAGATTTAAAGAAGTCATGAAAATTGGCGCTCAAATGTAGAATTCTCGGACCTGCCAGTAACATAGAATTTTCTGACATTGAGCGTAGTCGGGGTTCCATAACGATAGACGCCATCCCCGGAATGTATTGTGTTTGGACGAGTATGACCAATTTAAACTCGAAATAAGAGGATGTTTCGATGAAACTGGTGAAATTCACCCCAACCGGGATTTCAACTCCAATTCTCTCAAGCTCGTCAATGAAGCTGCTCAACCAATCTATGCTACACATGAGCAAAATACAGACAGCTACCGAGCAACTTCTAAACAATAATAGACAAAAAAGCACCATCTACGATAAAGCGATAAACAGAGAAAACCAAAATGTGACAAATACATATAATATACTCGTACAAGTACTGGGAAATGACCGTAAATGACAGATGTGATATAATGAAACAAGTAATATTAATCGAGAATAACGTATCCTCGTTTTTCAAAAGGGTGGCTTACTCATATATATTTGTTTTATTTAATATGCAGATGTTTGTGTTCTTTTTAAAATGCATTGTTGGTGATAGAATGGATATTATGGTAGAAGCGTTGTACATGTTTTTGTTTGCCCAATGTTGGTTAGTAGTAATCAAACGTGTCTTAGATTTGTGAAATGTGTTTCTCAGCTTTATTTGCCTCACTGTGGTGAAATTTCTCAATATGCAATACTTCAATTAAAGTGAAGGAATAATAAATAAAATATTTAAAATGTGTAAACCCATATTACTGAACTATGTAATTATAATAACGTACTTGTACGAGGTTTGGGAAAAAGTATAAAGCAATTTATTCCTTATTTGAGAAATCAATGCGAGGTTGATAATTGCTTTTGTAGTAAACCAAAATTTATTTGAATAAATTTAAACATTACCCTTATCTGAATAAATTTGAATTTATTTGAATAAATTTAAACATACGCCCTTCTTATGTATCTTTTAGTTTTTCGTCATGACTCCAATAATGCATTGTTAATGTAAGTCTTGGAATATTTTTGTGTACATTAAATATTCTCGGAACTTTATTCGCGAACAGGTCCCCATAGTCTTATAATTTGAAAATTTTTCAAAATCTTTTGTAAGCGGATATAGGATTTTCACGGAGACATATCGATAGCACTTAAATGCTTTCTCATAACAAAAAATTAAACAAAGGTGTTTGATGATGTTGCATGTAAAATCGCACTTTTAATGACTCGACCTAATCGTACGTTGGATAGAACGATATTGTTAACGATACATCAGCATTGATACATTTCAAATATATGTTGTATTTTATGAATACCCCAGAACTGGTTCACTGTTTTGGTAGAGAGTAATATTTTCGTTTTGGATTTTCTAGTTGATAATTATGAAAGACAAAGCAAACATATGGGAACTTAAATATATCAGGATATAAAAGTGGTCATCAGTTTACTCAAGGACACAGGTTGCCTCTTTTTCTTTGACACTAAGAACAAATGCTTGAGGCCAAGAATATGCATGTACTGTAAAATATTGCTTTCGTATAACAACATTTTCTTTTTAATTTATTCATACAGTTTTTGTGCTATGATGAAGTGTGTGGATAGCAACTACTTTTGAAACCATTTAAGTTTTCGGTAGAGATCTTAAATTTAAAAAAAGTTTGCTCATACGCTTCTACGGGAAGTTTTTGGTGTGTTGGTGCGTTGGTGTCAGTGACTGAGCGAGATACCATGTCTTTGTTTGCAGGTTGAGTAACGGAGTGGTATTACGCGCTTCACCTCCGTTTATAACGTTGCTTGACAACGTGATGCATGAGCTCGGATTCTCCACGGCTTATGGACTCCATGAAACTTCTTCTCTTAATGATAAATAGCTCCGATAGATGAGGATAATTTAGCTCTATGACCTCAGAGCACGAAGTTCTTCAATGCGAAGTGAAAATGAAATCAAAGTATTTTGTCCATATTTCTCGTGGGGGAAGCCAAGCACGTGATATCGAAATTTAGTTGGGATTCAAATGTATTGTAGAGGTAGTGTCCCAAAATGTGCTTACCTCCAGTCTGGAAGTATACCTACCCCGTACGGGGAATCAAAGTAGTGTCCTTATGTTCACAATTAAATTAATTTTTGCGTCGAAGAATGGTTTACGAAATAAAGTGAACAATATTGCAAGTGCATTACAGTAAGTATTTTTCGTTCACTCGCACTGTAGAAGTGGCGTGTTAACGGTCCAACACTGAGACATTAAAGACACTGAGGTCAAATCAACTTCAAATAATATTTCTTAATTATCATTCTTGTCATTGTGCTCTATTACCTTCGCATTCTTTACTTAAAAACCAACAATACAACGGAATTTTTATAAATTATTACAATTTTTTGTTTCAAAGATTAGATTGATGTTGAATTCGAGTTTTCTTAAAAAGAAAAACAAAGCATCTAAAAAATTTATCAGATGGCTTCTTAAACATTTTACCTGCTTCAAAATAATGACTGATCTAAAAATGAAAGTTACTTTACAGTAAAGTTTAACTTGGAAATAAATTTTGGCGAACATGATTGGCTCATCATGAAAGCTATGCGTATTTAATAGACACTCTCTTAACACACGTTTGAAGAAAAACGCTATACGAATTTCACTCCTTCCTAAATATCTGGAAAATTTTCCATATAGTTGTAACACACTGGTTAAAAAAGAAAAAAATGAAATTCTAAGAAACATCCATCACTTGCAATAACTAAAAGCTGCGGGTCGAAATACAACGAGTAACCCTGAGATATTAAAAAAGATAATGAAAATAATAATATTAATAATCCTCATAATTTTTTGTGGGTCTTTAGGGCTCGTCAACGGCAAGGTAATTAGAGCCCTCTCATAATTTAATTCCTGTCATTCGCATTACTTACATATTATACAAAGGATATAATGTATAACAATTTTATCCCATAATCATAGGATTATTTGGTCCTGCCCAGGTGACGGACAGACATAATTAATACTTTACGTGCACATTAAGTACAAATGTAATTTAATGAAACGTCACTGTACTGTAGGAACTGTCACAAGCATAACATAAATGTTCTGAAAAATTTCCTAAATCTCACAAGATGTTCATGTGCATGAGCATGTAAAAAGATGAGACTGTGCAATTCATCTTTCTGTGTATTTTGCGTAAGTCTTAAAGATTTCAAAGTTATTTAAGGGACTCGTAAATAAAAGCAATTTTATTAATGAATTGGGTCTCAAATTTTTAAAGTACTTCACTAAAATTAGACGATGGCTATTTTGTCTTCATATTCTATTTCATTTAAATGAAGGGAACGCGAGTTCAAAAGTATTTTTTGTCCCCAGTTATTATTATTATTGCACAGATAGACACATAAATTCATTTTAATATGTTTAGGATGCTTATAAAATATTTGGTTGTAAAAAGTAACTTGATACTCCCGGGTAGTCTGAACTTTCAAAATGTAAAAGAAACCTAGTTTTAAGATTAGAACTCATCCGCGGACTCAATTTTAATTCTTGCAAATATTACTTGCTACAAAAGTGTGACACATATTGTAATAGTAAATCATTCACATAAAAAGTAGACAATTCTTATGATTTACATGCGACATTCAAAATTATCAATCGCGTATAAAGTATTTGAATTATTTTCAGTTCACGTGTATAGGTTACCGCTAAATATTAATTTCCCGATATTGCCTTTTTAGTTATTATTTACGTAATGAAAACTTTACAATAGTTGATATACAATACGCACATTTTCCAACATTTCAAGAGCAAGATTACCTTATCAGTAGATCTCATGTTATCACCAACAGTCAACTCATCACATCGGAAACCAAAATTATGTTTCTGATATTCTGGAGTGTACTATTTCATTTTCAATGTCTTCCCTTTTTCAATCAGGAAGGATGTAGGCTCTCTCGTAGTTGACGTGGAAAGCTTTCAAGAATGAGTCCGTTTATTTCCTTGGATATCTCATAAATATATTTTCTAGAATTATAGGATTAAATTGTGTGTGTGTTTTTTCGTCCTGGGATGCATTTTTGGTATAAAATCACTGGCAGCATTGCGTGGACACAGTTGAAGGTATTACATCGTAAATTCGGTTTACCTTCTTGGAAACTTTCAAGACAAGCGCAGGTCTACGAGATCAAACTACTTAGTTGAGCCCAGAACTCGGAATCATTTCATTAGAAAACTCGGAATGGGGTGTGAGGAGATAGGTATTTCGGGGATGAGGAGGAGGGAAGAAGATTAGCGGAGACTGATTACAGCCGCTGCTTGGGGAACCAGGGCTGGAACTCAAGGACTCCCAATCTCGTCGTCCCGTTCCCTGCAAAATCTTCTGCAATCTCCAGGGTAAAGGGGTGACACCCGGTGAGGCTTTGAGGGGAGAGGGCTTGGGGGAATGGGCGTGGGATGGCTAAGCTTGTGAGGGGATGTGAGGTGGAAAGAGCGCATTATCTTCAAAGATCGCTAGAAAGATATTTAGACAAGTCCCCTTTTCATCATAAAGCTTATTGACATGATTTAATCACTTCAGGAAAATCACTCACCAGAAGGATGACGGGCATACTCTTGTTTTAATTTTAAAACCACTCACCAAAACGTTCTGAGTGCGTTTACGACATGACCATTAATAAATTATTTAAAATTTCCCTTCCCAAGTTTTATTCGAATGTGTAATAAGTAGGTGAGCTAAACGACAATAACTGATAAATATACTTCACTAGTATTTACATATTTTTCTAGAATTTCTCTTTTTTTATAAATATAGCTTTTCACTCTAAGAACATGTAGAGTCCAACATTTTACTTCAATTATTTCAGTGGTGACGTTTGGGGGTAGCATATGTATGAAGTACAACCAGCGAATCTTCAGTGGCAATTTCTTCGCAGAACAGGAGAGCAGATTAAACGGTCAAAAAATATTTGGATTAAATTAATTAGTTCTTGCTTTTAAGTAACCGTTATCTGAACTATGCCAACGTCTCGATAACGAACGTTATCAGGGCCACAAAATATTACAAGTATAAGATAATCCAACAATTGCCTAATTGCAATATCAATCAAACAATCACATAGCTCAAAAATAACTCCAGAACACTATTTACATTATTGTATTTATACATATACATAAAAATCCACCCAATTTAATTTATAATAAATTTATAATAAATTTATTGTCAAAAAACAGTACAAACTGCGTATGACCATGTGGAGGACAATAAACTAATTTACTCTCCGGAAGCAAGCAAGGGACCAACCCATCAATTCCGATCAAGGGCCCTAAGGCAGAGGCGGATTCAAAAATTTCAGCAAAAGTTCCTAGATAAGAT
>NNCF01129425.1:573945-631929 GCA_002313205.1 Laupala kohalensis
AAGTATTTTATTTTTAGTATAGGATATTTCGACCTGTTGATATCTATCTTTTAAATAAGAAGTTAGCCATTGATGTGGAAGTCCACGAATGCCTAAAGAATGCAATTTGGAAAGTAGAATTCCGTGATCGATGACATCGAAATCTTTGAATAAGTCAAGAAAAACACCCTGAGGATTTTCTCCACGGTCTAGAGATGTGGTAACATCGTTTAAGAAGGAAAATATGGCGCCTTTAGTGGAAAAGGATTTCCTAAAACCGTGTTGATCGTCAGAGAGAATGTTATTTTTTGATGAAAAATCTAGAAGACGCTTATAGAGCAATTTTTCTAGGATTTTTGAGAGAGTGGGTAGTAGAGATATTGGTCGGTAATTTCCAATGTTAAGTTTGACATCGATCACCATTGTACAATCCAGCTATTATATCACATACCTTAGTCGTTCCTCAGTGAACCTTCACGATTCAATTCCAACTAACACACCTCCAGAAAAAGAAAACACTACACCAGCAAGCATATTAACTTCATCAACAATCACAAAAGAACATTACTGCACATGTACCCAGTATATATACCTTTCTTACTGCTAAGAATTTACATAATTGCAAATGGTTTATATATTTACAACTACGCAATACATACATTCACATTTACAATAAGAATTATATATAAATCTTCTTAAATTTACATATATAAAATTAAAATAAAAAAAGCAATTATGTGCATACATTTTTTACCGTAATTAAGAATGAATGAATTAATATGTAAATTTAAAAAGATTTATGTATAATTCTTATGGTAAATGAGAATGTATGTATTGCATTGTTGTAAATATATAACCCCTTTGCAATTATGTAAATTCTTAGCAGTAAGGAAGGTATATATACTGGGTACATGTTCAGTAATGTTCTTTTGTGATTTTTGATGATGTTAATATGCTTGTTGGTGTGGTGTTTTCCTTTTGTGGAGGTGTGTTAGTAGGAGTTGTTTCATGAAGGTTCTCTGAGGAATGGCTAAGGTATGTGATATAATAGCTGGATTGTACAATGTTGATTGATGTGTTAATTAAATTGAGTAGATTTTTTATGTATATGTATAAATACAATAATGTAAATAGTGTTCTGGGGTTATTTTTGAGCTAGGTGATTGTTTGATTGATATTGCAATTAGGCAATTGTTGGATTATCTTATGTGTGTTGTAATATTTTGTAGCCCTGATAACGTTCGTTATCGAAATGTTGGCATAGTTCAGATAAAGGTTACTTAAACGCAATAACTAATTAATTATAATTATAATGGCAAATAATATGTCGGTCATTAATATTTGGATAGTCAATTGGGATTCTTACTTCACCCTAGCATTCAGTTCCATTTCATTTGCGTTCATACTTTTTTCAGTACTTTTAAAATGCCTGAGCAACCTCTCCAAGAATAGTATATCAAAATAGTGTTCATAGATCACGCATTTTATACTGATCTAGTAAGATAAATATTTTAATTTTTTTTGTCGTATAAAAAGAAGTTGAGAATTTCCAGCATATTATGATGGTAAAAAAATAATGTGTGAGCTATGCTGAAATGAATTTTCTGAACCTCAATTAATAATAATAATAATACATTATTACATAGTACAGTATAATATGCATCCTACTTCACTATTCAACAGAAGAAGAGATTAATTTGTTTGCATTGATATGAGAGGTTATGAAGATTTAGGATGTGCAATAAATTTGTTTTAAGTCAATTCACGTTTTCGTTGAACTTGAGTGCAAATTTTTAGAAGAAGAATATTAATAATGTATTGTTTAATTAGCTTAATATTAAATTTGTGTATCAACACAATTCGTATCAGTACATTGCTATCCAAATCATCGCGTCGAAAAATCCAGATTTAAGTACATTAATTTAAACCTAATAATTATTTGCGAATGATGCAGAATGCAGTCTTAATGCGTTCTTCTGCTGAAATAATTATGTCTTGTGGTTAGAGAATAGAAGTAATTTACTTCAGGTCTCTCGAAAACACCCTACTATTGGTAGGACGAAGAAGACAAGAATTATTAAAATGCTCGGGAAACGCGAAGGAGGTATTCACCCTGAACAAGATAATTTAGTACTTAAAGCTAAAATAGCCACTTGTGTTGTATAAGTGATAAAACCTGCGTATGACTGTGCCTCTTTGAGACCCTTGTAAAGATCAGCCCCTGCGGAGACGACTTGAAATGCCACGAGACTTTGTAAAGGCGACTAGGATAAAATCTCTCGCCCCGCAGCGAACAGATGTTCTCTGGTTCCTTCAATACCTTCCTAACTCACCGCAGTGGTTTGCGCATTGGTTTGGAGTGATCGAAATAAATTCTGATTGGGGAGAACATGAATTCGTGATAATGAGTTCCATTAGAAAAGAGCGAGAGATGGAGGAGAAGAGAGGAAATGGGTTATTGAACTGTGGGCGCCTTGTCTAATGCACCAACTTCCGAAGCGGGGGTGGGGGTGAGTGCGAGAGGGAGGGAAAGCGAACGAACGCGATGGGGTGTCTGCAACGGCGCCCGGGGCAGGATCTCCCCGCCCATCCCGATGGTGGCAGGCTGTGCCTGGCGTGCGATGCTCGCCCCCGCCATCGGTTGAGGCTCCGGTCGGGAGGGCGTCTCCAATGCTTAACGCGAGCCCCTTTGTGTGAAACCTCTCATGCGACCGCCACGCGGTGGGGGTGCGAATGGCAGCGTAAAGCGAGCTGGTGGACGACGGACATCGAAACAAAACGGAAGAGGATGATGAATCGAAGTCGAGAAAGGAATTGAGAGGCGAAGAATTAAAATGATAATTAAAACGTACAGAAACCTAAGATTTTGTTAATGTTGTATTAATTGAATCACAAGTTAATTGACAATGGTAGACGATCCTGTCTCTTTCATTCAAAACATCATTAATATTTTACTTCTTTATGTGGTTAAACGCTATTTAAGAAATTATATGCGTAAGATTTTATTAGGTTTTATTATAAAAATAATTTTAATAATTTACCTAATTTGTACGACCTTATTTACACAAACTAAATTTATTGTCAGAGATATATTTAACACAACGTTTCGTCCCCACTGTGGGCTTCTACTGACAACTTTATGAAAACAGGTTAAGATGCTGGAAATTAGACAAAGAGTTGACACAAAATCTCAGAATATGGAGTAACGTGGATTTTGTACAAAATCAAAGGATATGACACAAAGACTACACTTATTCATAGAATATTTACAATGTGAGTACAGAAGCATAGAATCACAGAGTATCATAAATATAGAAAATAAAATTACAGAATAACTAGTAAAAAATATAAAAAGTATATGCAGAGAAACAAAAATGGCGTAGATAAAACTTTAAAATAATACAAAATGTTGTTAAAAATATACCCAAGGCATTACAGATTTTAAATTAACAAACATCAAGTGTATTGAACCTAAAAATATATAAAAGTACATAACAGCAAAGTTATATACTCAGAAAATTAGAATGACATAGATAAAACCAAAATCTACAGAATGTAACAAAAATGGAAAAGATACAACTCTCAACATATCAAAACAAAATGTAGTTTATGAAATACCCTGTAAATATCGCTAATATTTACGAAGGCCAATCCAAAAGAACTCTACAGATAAGGTTGAAAGAGTTAATTATTATTAAAAAAGGAACTACCCCAATGTAATATCAATACACAGAATTAACTTTAATCCTGAAATGGATTGGGAAAAGGTTAAAATTTAAACATAAAGAGCAACTATCATAAGAGATTTGTCTCGGAAAAGTTGCACACATTATCTAAGATTCACACTTTAAATTTGCAGACTGACACAGATAAATTGCCGAATACTTACAACAGCATTTTTTCTCCAACATGTAACCCTTTGAGGTCCGATACATTTGAGTTTTCTTAATTTAATACCTCTATGCTTTTGAAATTAAAAAAATATATATTAACTATCATTTTGTACCTTTTTGTTTTTTCTATGTCATTTTTGTTTCCTCTGTATTGTGGCAGAACGAATCTTTTAGGGTTAAAAATATACTGGAATTTACAATTTTGATCTATTTTGAGCGCCTCGACTAATTAATCTCAGGGTTCCACAATATTTCTGGGGTTCGCATTTTTTAGTGAAGGGAAGGGCCATACAATGGTTCCACTACAGGAAAACGCTATTGACAAATAAATTCATTAAATTTAATCATCATTAGTCTAGTACAATAAAACCCCTCATGCTATTCCCCTCAAAAGAAACACGCATAAATGGTAGCCAATGATAACATATTCACTAACACACATAAAATCTCTCCCTCAAAAAAAATAAAAATACACTGAATTTAACATGACATAATTCTATCACCATTTAAAATCTCTCTCTCTCTCTCTCTCTCAAAAAATAGAAATACACTGAATTTAACAATGACATAATTCTATCACCATTTAAAATCTCTCTCTCTCTCAAAAAAGAATAGAAATACACTGAATTTAACAATAACATAATTCTATCAACATTTAAAATCTCTCTTTGCACTGATCAAGTCCACAGTTCGAGTCCTCTTTTATGACTTATGCCACACTATTCCTTACGCGCAAGCGCATTACGACGTCGGTTAAACATCACCAACCGTCGTAAAAATACCTCTTAAGATGACCAACCACGGCAGACCGTAGAGAGTAGTGTCCTCGCAAGGTCGGCCAGGCTCCGATCTCGGGCGATCGCTGACGGTGTCATCAACGACGGCTACCGGAAGTTGCTCCTTTCATCATCTGCGGGCTCGGGGCCTTCAGGCGCAGCGTCGGCCTGACTTCGTTCATTCCGAATAGCCCCCCGGAAATTGTTCGCCCGTGGTTCGGATCGGGAACAATTTATCAGATTTGTCCGATGTTAAAAAAAAATCGGCAAATAATTGACACGAGCGCAGCATTTTCAAAAAATGAAGTGCTAGTATTTAGTGCGAAATCTCGAAACACTTGTCTCAGAGTATTATCGCAAACATGTCCGTGAAGAAAATCTCTCACAATGTCTTCGCGCCAAAAAAAATCTCGCTTCCTGTGATCTGGTCTGATATCACAAGTTCTACAACTCCAAGTTTCAACAACGAGAAGCAACGAGGCGAAGCTCCGAGAGCTGAAAACTCAAAAAGAAAAAGATCCTATAATTTCATTTTTCATTCCTTAAATGGTCTTCCTCCCTTCCTACACCTCTCTTTCCACTTCCAAGTCTTCCAAATTTTGAACTTCACGTGACCGAAAACTTCCAATGCCAAAACGGTTCCCCCTTCTTAAGCCTAAATTCTGATTGGGAATTTTGAATGATTTCGAATAATTTCCTACGCTTTTTCCTTCCAACGATTTTTACTGACAAGGTGGTTCTTGCTCATACACCCTCGCGTATCCTGTGTTGTACGGTCGGGTTGGGTCGCGTTTCCCACCCCCTCGCTAACTCACTATTTCTAAAAAGCCATAAATTTTTTTCTACAACAAAGAGCCGACAGCGGGTTGCCGCACCATACCAGATGCGAGTGTCCCTTTGTCATCTCTCAACGGTAGGCCTTTAAATTTCTAGAGAGTCGTAAGACTTCCCTCCTTCGTCCGTTCTTTGAATTTCATACGCCCGAACGAGGATGATTTTATTATTTTAATTACTAAATTATTCAAATCTCACAGTATATACCTTTGATATGATATACCTTTGAAATTATGTACTTTGTATATTATAAATTATATACTATACTTTAGTACTCTACCAAAATTAACCCTTTTTAGATTCAATTTATTTGATAATTGTTAATATAATATCTGAAATGCTTTGAATATATTTTAAATATTGTGTTGATTTTGTGTTTTATCTATGCCATTTTGTTTCTCTGTATATATTTTTTATATTTCTTACTACTTATTCTGCCATTTTGTTTTCTATACTTTTGATGCATTGTGAATATGCGATTCTGTGTTTCTGTATTCATACTGTAAATATTCTATGAATGAGTGTAATCTCCGTGTCTTATTCCTTGATTTTGTACATAATCCATGTTCTGTGATTTTGTGTGAACTCTTTGTCTCATTTCCGGCACCTTCATCAGTTTGCATATTTTTTGTCAGCAGTTGCCTGATGATGGGCCATAGTGGGGGCCGAAGCGTCGTATATATCATTGACAATAAATCTAATCTGTGAAAATAAGGTCGTCTGAATCATTCAAATTAATATACATTTCTACAGACGTAATTACATCATAACATTTTGTTGTTGGAGATCCAGCCTCTCCTAGATGCAGGCAGAAAGAAGCATTTGAGATAATCAGAGAGAGGGGGTAAAGGAGAATCAAAAATCTGGGACATCGTAAGCAGAATTTAGGGTACGACAAGGAAAACACAAATCTGACATTTGGGAGTTAAAAAGGAGAGTAAGAATAGGTTATGTAGATAATAAATTTCACGAAAACGTTACTTATACTCGCAAATTAGCGTGCGCCAAGGGAAGTGCGAATCTAATAAAGGGAGGTAATAAAATGCATGGTACTGCAAGGAGGCAAATTAATCACTTGCGCTTCCCATCGTAACAATGACTTGTGCGTCACTGCTACGTCCTGAGCGCGCGCTTTCAAATCAAACCATGATGTTAGGAGCTCCATCTGCAGCAAGTTAATCGGAAAGGATTTTTATTATCGACCGATCCAAACGATTTTGGACTCATATAAATGCTTTACATTGCAATTTTGCTCAAGCAATTTTAAACTTCGCTCACCTTTAGATTTTTAGCTATTTATCAAAGAAAAATTGGACTCTCCGGCTAATAGTACACTGTCAAATTTCTTATCTCGGAATAGAGAATCTTAACTTAATCGATGTGTTTGAACCTCTCAAACTTTGCTTACCCATTATTGTTTTAGAGAAAAATATATTTATTGCGTTAAATTAGAAAACAAAACAAAAATTGTTGATTTCGCATGCACTTGTAGCATTTCAGCAGATAATTGATGCGTTATTAGAGAATAATTTTTTCTTATTTTGGTGTCATACAATCTCCTACAAACTGTGATCTTACTCTTCCTTCGAAGGTGCGATGCGCAAATTTTATCCGAATGTACATTTGTATATAACACTACGCGCGACGGGAAACTTTTTTACAGAGATTATAAAAACTGCTATTATTTTTTAAAGATTATTTACACTATAAATCCCTTAGAGACAAACAGTTACTTAAAACATTCTGGTGTACATAAATAAAATTTATAACACAACACCAAATCGTGAATAGATTTGTCAATTAAAAATCGATGATGATGATGATGATGATGATGATGATGATGATGATGATGATGATGATGATGATGATGATGATGATGATGATGATGATGATGATGATGAGAAGAAGGAGAAGAAGAAAGAAATAGCAATGCCGTGAAACATTTGTTGTAATTTTTATTATTTAAAAAAATATTGTTTTATTAACAATTCGTAACACTAACAATATCCCTCAATCAGCGTATTATTAAAACATGAGTTGATACTGATACTGAATTCACTGAATTTACTGTTTTTCTTGAGCTATAACAACTCAAATAAAGCAATAATAGCAACTTTATTTTTAATTCTTTGTTTAACTTTCATTATTGCCATTTTTTCACTTACCTATGTATAAATTACACCAAGTCACCATAATGTGATGAATTTTATGTTCAACAAGAATAAAATTAACATGATGGCATTGAGTCAGAATTGTCAATAAATTATTTATTTGTATTTATCTATATAAATAATATTTCTATGAATAATTTTAATTTCCACTCAATTAACCTATTTCGTCATATAAACTTTAAACCTCCAGAATTATATTAGGAAATGATATTTATGAAGTTATTTTACAATGTAATTCGTAAATAATTGTAATTGTAATTCTATTTCTTAATTACAGTAGGTAATCGTAATGTGTAATTTATTAATAAATTACAATTATAAACATTAATTTATAATTTTATTTAATTACATTCTTTGAAATAATTACCCCCACCGCTTGTATACCTGAATTACGACGACGGATCCTATGTAAAATACACGGATTAAAATTCCCTGTAGAGAAAAATAGCTAGGCACTTGATTAAATTGCTTTATCTTATTATTATATGAATATTTACTTGAATTAATTGCGTTCACTCGAAATTCTAGCGTTTGAAGCGGCTTCCGCCAGCGGAGCTAGTTATTGTTTGACGTCATGCGCAGTAAAGTAAGAATTTCGTACTGCTGATGAGAATGCCTTGTCAGAGATTATCGCGGGGAAAATGGAGACGCATATGGAAAAGGAGACGGAGAATTGGACGTTGAATGGTAGTAAATTGCGAGAAGAAATAAGAGGTAATTGTGTTGAGAAGCAAGACACCTGGTGGGCAAATTACCATTCCTTGTGGTCACACGTGAGTAACTTTTTCAGTACTTTTCTCTCTGATACTTTATTGAGTCTTTAATCAGGAACGTAGGCCAATTTTTAGTAATAACAATACGAATAAGTGACACTGGAAAGTTCCGGAATCTAAGAGCTCTAAATTTCGAGAAGTGAACTACTAAAGAGAAGACAGGTCTCGTCACATATTTTAATGAAAACAAATATTTTATTAATACTTTTCACGGTGACGTAGTTATTGTAAATAGATAAATAGAGCAATTGGCGTCATAATAATTTTTACGTTTTGAAACTAGTTCCTTACTTTTAAATGCATCCCCAGTGTTTTGGAGTCATTAAATTTTACCCCTCTTCGTGTGATATTTGCATCAGTGATTTTGGTATCAGTTTGCAAAGTCAATTGTAAGATCTCCGTAAGTATAATATCCCAGTAACGTTTTATTCAATTTATAACTCTCAAAGCAGTATTATATTACCAAAAACTATCTTTGCATGTATTATTATTATTATTATTATTATTATTATTATTATTATTATTATTATTATTATTATTATTATTATTATTGGCTTCATTTTTATTGTTGGTTTAAATTTATTGAGTTGTGTTTCAAAAATGTAATATTGATATTTTTGTGTTCTCGCTTGATACCTGGGAAGCTGGGATACCTGGGAAGGAATGTGGAGCTTAATCACTGAATATAAATGAATAAATGGCTGATCGATCTATATTTGAAGAAACTGGTTTTGTTTCTCCGAAACATATTATACTGCGTATTATTCAAGTCTTACATAAATGGGTGATGAAGAAACTGGGAAAACACTGCTGGTAGGTGGAGTTCGCTTTCCCGTTAGTTACAAGATGGCGTCGTTAACGGATGCATGCGGGGATATTGAAATAAGAAGTGTAATAAGTCGGTTACAGAAGACGGTTTGGAGGAGACGACTGGGGTTGTTTTGTGTCGTGCACGACAACGCCTGACTGCACACGGCGTCGGTTTTTTTTGTATTGTTTTATTTGTAAATGGGAAATGTAGCGTTAGGAGTAGGTCATTGTTAGTAGGAGGGCCGTTCCCACGTGGAGGGGTTAGTAGAAGTGGTTAGTTATTGATATTAGGAAGAGCTGGATAGATGAAGGACGTTAATGTGAAAAGCTACAAATTTTCTGGCCCGGGAATCGAACCCTGGATGACTTGGTGAGAAGCGACAACAATACCACCGGTGGGGCTTCGGTTACACGTGATTTGTTTCGACGTTTCCGATGAACAGCATTGAAACGTTTTGGGTTATTCCACGGAAATTGAGAAATATATGTTTGGATTTTTTCATTTTTTCCTGCTAGAAAAGATTCATACAAATGAATTAGGTAATTTAACATAATCAGATTAATGTGCATGACAGATAATTTATTTACGACTGTTTCCTCACTTCTTTGTCATTTCATGTCTCTTTCGTTATTTTTGAAATTCACGCCGCCTGTCAAGGTCTTACGACAGCAACGATGTGATGGCAACCCTATGGGTTCCCGGTGAAACGTAATCTACTTCATTGCTCAATTACCTCAGATGTTTTGTGTACACTCGTTGGATTGGATGAAAACGTGGAGTGCTCGTTCATGGACGCCACTCCTTTCTGTGCCATTTCCGTAGAATTACCCCTTTGTATTCTGTCAGGATTTGGCACCAAGAGAAAAATAATGCGTACCAGTGCCTTAGAAACTTTGTGTATTTACGGAATAATTTTCTCTCTCAGAGGAGTAGTTACATTTCAAACGTTTTCTCAAAAGGTCCCTTTTCCATCTTATCTTGAGATCGGCGTGGCAAATTTAAATATCTGGAGAAAACATACAAAGTTTTAAATCTTTAAAAAATTGTGTTTTTCGAATATAAATGAATTAAACGATCGGAAATGTTTATATGCATGCCATGAAATCTCCAGCAATAAGGAGTTATCATTGAAGGCAATTTACTTTTAAACTTTACGCTATAAGATTTAACCGTGTTGGAATCATTGCTACTAGAAATAAGTAAACAAAACATCGAAATTTATTTCAAAATAGTTCAAAAATTTCTCTTGAAGAGAACTATCATCATTTTGAAACATGTTTTCGCGAATAGAATAACAATCAATATTACAATAACAAATTGTCGAAATTTTCGTAAGTTATGGTAGCATCTGTTTAATTATGGGTGAAATATCAAGAATTAACTAGTATGTAATTCAAAACACGAATTTTCATTTTAAAAAAAGATCATAAATTATGTGGAAATGCCCGTAATTGTAGGAAGTTGATTGAGGGGTCGCTGTCTCTAAAGTCAAGTGGAAAATGAATATTCGCCGCGCCCCGAAATTCTGACTCCTTCATTTTTTTTAAACTAACTTATAGAAGTAAACGTAGAATAGCCTCGTATTAATGCCCTCCTATCATGCCCAATTCCTCTCGGACCTTCCGCGGATTGAACCGCTGCCCTAAGGGATGGTAGGTAAGCACGCATTAATAAGTTATTATTTCTATTATTTATTATTTGACTTGTAGTTAGTTCCGTACCATGAGACCTGCTCTCACCTCTATCCAGGCTTTCGATGTAGGAATTGGGAAGGAAGTATGTTTGGCTGAGTAAGCCTGTTCTTAATCAAAATTATGAAAAAGAATATTATTTCCATCCATCTATAATATGGGTTTGTTATAAAACACAAAAGTGATATTTTATAACATTTCCTGCAAAATTTCGTATTAGTTTGACTTGAACTAAAACTGAATGTTGGAATGTTTAAGATAACTACAGAAGTTGGGGATATTTAAAATGAGGTTGCATTTAATTTCTAACTCCTCATTTTATGATCGCGTGTAAAAATTTCTCGGAGGAGAAAAGTTGGAAATGAATTTGTGGGGTGGAAAGTATGAAAAGTGGATAATCAGCAATGTATACACTAGAGCTCTTCTATGAACTCGATCGTACCTTGACTTTCTTCGTGCGCACGGGAAGTTTTATGGACGTCTCAGAAGCTCCGAGCGAGTATCCCCACGACCAAGTTAGTCGCAGGAGCCGGGCGGCAGCTTTGCAAAGACCTCCAAGAAAATGAAGAGCCACTCTCCAAACCCCTCGGCTCCTTCACCCTACCCCCCCCCACACACACACACANTCGGCCCTGTCATCCCCTTACATCCCAACATCCACTCCCACCCACGTTTGCGTTATTTGGGAACATCCTGAGGGAAATTTTCTGGAGATGAGACGCCTCTCAAAGAAGATGCTTTCGTCTATTGCGCATAATGATTCCTTTACGTTTGGGCATTCCTATTGCCTCCATATTACATGTCGGTGAATCGTTTTCTTTTGCTCGAGCTGCTTCTGCCATGTCGATTATAGCTTCCGTTAGTAAAAAGCACACTGATGCAGTTTTTGATAAGATCTCGAATTGGTACAGAATGTCCTATGAAGTGAAGTAAAATTGTAAATTTAAAATGATTTATCTGCACCAGAATTTTGTCACATATACCACCACACAATTGTACTTCATTTGATTGACTGTAATTTGTGATTTGAGAGGTGTCAAGAACAATATCCTAAACAATACGATTCAATGCCTAGGGGCGGCATCTATTGAAATAATGGATCTCGAATTTAGTGTTATTTAATAGTTACGATTTATCAACAATTTTTTTCCGAATAATCATTAGCTTGATAATAACACGAACTTGTGAAATTATTTTCTTGTTTTATTAAATAAAAATTTGCTGGTATTTTGTTAATATTCTAACACGTACCGAACTATTTTTATTGTTAGGAGTGTGTTGAAATGTTAAATCCGCCTCTGCCCGAGGGCCCTTGATCAGAATTGTAGGTATGGTCTCTTGTTTGCTTCTGGAGAGTAAATTAGTATATTGTCCTCCACTTGATCATATGCAGTTTGTAACTGCTTTTTTTACAATAAAGTTTATTTATTTATTTATTTGCAATAAAAATCAAATCCTCCTGCACCTCCTGAACAGATAAAGATATCCAAGTGCGATTGTCACGAAAATAAGCCGTGACATAGACTATTTGACGTATTACGGTTAGTAAAAGTATCAATATCTTTGGAGATTACGAATGATTTACGAATAATTTCAAAACGCCAAATAATTATTGAAATTTCTTAAAGGAAATGTTAACATATAACGCAACTTACCTAGACAACCTATTCACCACTTTGAACATATCCATTGAAGTTCATCTTCGTAGCAGTCTTCTTCGAACATGATCTGCGCAGTGTATACAGGCATTTGTTTTTGGGTAGACATTTTTAACAAAACCATTTTAATGCGTGTACCTAGAAGATTTGAAGAAGCTTTGATGTTTGGAAAACTCATAGATTAAATAATGAATTTGTTAAACAGATATTATTTTAGACAAAAATTCATTTTTGAAATGTAATGTGATAATTTAATCCTATAATTTAATTTTTACATAGTATTAGCATTAAAAACTAAATCACATTGTGTAGCAGTCTACATATATTCAAGATAAATATGATTCATTGTGTAGATACTTTGATAAGTCAGTGAATTGTATTTATGTTTAATTATGTAAAATATTTAACGCATTTTATATACAAAAATATATTAAAATATAAGCAGCTTCACGATGCATTTTTCATTCAAAGTGATTACACATTTACATTTCCACAATCCTAATCTTTTTCCTCGAGTTTGTTTAAAATAGATTATTATTATTTATTAAAGTTAATTGAATTTTCAGTAACTCTCGTGCACAGTATCGGCTCTCCTGCGTCAGTAATGATGTTTCCAACAAATGATGGAAGACGGGCTTTTGTCGTATTGCTTTCTATTGATTTTTACGTTGAATCAATGAGAGAACGAACACCTCGCAAGGCAAGGCAGTTAGATTCCGCGTATTTATTCTGATCTTGTTTCGCCACACAGGAGAGCTACCTCATTATAGGAGACGTGCTTTACCAAAAACGTCGGAAAATATTACCTCTTCCACGATTCTTTCTCGCTTTGTGTTTCTATCATCAATCATGCTAAATGGTTTCGAGAAGTTGGCGCTTAACGTGAAGTCGAGAACGGTAGGACGCGTGCACCAAAGCGTGTCTCCATTCTCACCGCTGTCACCAGGCACCCCACCCCCCACCCCGCACCGAAACGGGACACGAATAATGAACGGTCTCTACAAGACGTGGAGCGGCGGTTCTGCTCATGCGAAAACTAATTAGCTCAATGCGACCTTGAGTGGAACACGACCACACCACCGTCCTTGGCTTCAAGAGAATACTTCGGCTGCTCTTATAAATAGATACTGAAGATGGAATGAAATAATTGTTTGAGGAGTCAGTTTCTTTTTGATGGTACATATTATAATTAATAATAAAACAAATTACTCAGTTTCTCATCACTAATATATTTGACAAAAGCGGCGACAGCAGTTTCGTAACGATGTTACATTGTGTGGGCATGTCAAATCACCTGATTCGAATCACTTGGAGACCACCTGATTCGAACTATCTTATATCGATAAGATATGGCTCTTAAAAAGTTACGTCCCGAGGATTGAGTGAGAACTCGGAAACACTTAGGATTAATCTCGCTCAATAATTTGAAGAAAGTCAGTTGCACATGAAAGTATACCGTTCGTGTTTATTTATAATGCATGTGAGGGGAAAAAACTGTTTCTTTGGAATAAAACACACCTCAAAGGTTCCTAATTTATCTGTATCAATGAGAACAATTTCGTGTTGTTAAACATGGAAGCATAAAAACATTGGTGCGTAAAAATGTTCAAGTTATCGGTGTACAAGTGTATTACTTTGCGTCTCCGGTATCGTAAACCAGTGGAAATTGGTTGGAGTAATGAGAAAATTAAGTTGTCACACACTACTATTTCATAAACTGTGTTCTTCAACAACACACTAACGAACCTCTCACTTAAGAAATCTGCCGCCGCCATTAATATTATTCAGTCGTTTTCTTTTTTAAATAACATATCGTACGTTCGTTAGAGTACTTAGAGTCGTAGTAAACAAGAAAGAAAACTTAAAAAAACGCTATATATTGAAATAAACATAACCCGACTTCTTCCGGGAAAACATTTTTAACAATAAAATGAAGTTCCCCAACTACCTTCAGCTGAGAGATCCTGGAGCATTCATCGCATTGATCTCGGAGACAAATCATTCAACAGACGAAGAGACCCTCTTTCTCTTCAGTCGTGTGTACAGAGGCAGTGCGAGAAGTGCCGAACGATGGTGCGACGCGTGATTCGCGTCCTCCAAAAGCCACGTGCGTTTGTGTCCGGCTCGGCTCTTGTGTGTGAGGTGCTGGGTGTCGCTGGGTCGGGCGGGCGGACGCGTACCTGCTTGGGGGAGCCTGCGGTATACGTAGTTCTTCTCCAGGGGATCGCACGCCTCCATGGCTGTGTCGGCCAGCACCACCGGCCACCCGTCCGACGCCGCACTACTAATTCGTATCAGGCCGTGTTGGGCGCCATGGCGTCAGTTCTTCGTCCGCCGCCGCCACCGCCACGCACGCCGCCACCGTCTCTATACTCTCCCACCCCTCCTCTTCTCGGGACGCTCTCTTGGCGGGCCGACGCCCTCTCTGCGCCCGCCCGCCTTCTCACCTGAGCGGCGTTAAGCACGCCACGCCACGGCGCCGCGCCGACCCCCACTGCCGCCACGGCTGCACCGGAGCCCCGCCTCCCTTCGTCGCGAGCTCTGCATCCCCGCCTCCCGTCCAGGGGTTGAAAGAGGTGGAGTGGCGGTGGCGGCGCCTCCGATTAAACCGCTCCGGCGCCCACCCCCGACATCGCCCCCGCGTGAGTGATGGGCTGCGGCGGCGTGACGTATAGGCGCGGCGCACGCTTTGCATCCGATTGGGTGTCGGAGAGCGCGCGGCGAGAGACGACGCCGGCCGGCTACAGTCAGAGAAGGCGGGAAAGGATACCGGTTTATTTATTGTGTCGGGAGACTCGTTATGATTTGTGATCTGATTCACTGCATTCCGCTGCCAGAGGTTCGCGCGTATTGCCACGGCAGGCGGAGATCCATTGCCACTCTGGACCATGTCGCAACCCGATTGGAGGGCGAGAAATGGTTTAATAATTTCTTCCTATTTATTTACTACCATTTCGAATCCACCACAAGAGTACTATGCAGAGAGGCGTGAAAGATTTACTATTGATAAATATGTCAGTTAGTTTTGAATTGGAGGTCCACAGCTTGCTCTGGAGAGAGAAATTATTGTATCTCATCTTTAATAATGTAATAGCCAAGTAAAGTAAGAATCACACGGTTCACACGCAAGAATAATTAAGGAAATTTTAGGGTAGAAATTGCATCCCCTATTTTTTAATTTATAATAGTAATGTTTGAAATAAGACGTACTTTCAAACTGGACGCCATCACAAAGATAAAGTACATGCAATGTATAATTAACATAAATAATCCATCAAATGTACTACATTTTTGTGATGTCTTATTTGAAATGATACCAGGTCTATTGTTTTCAGTAGGTTTTAAGTTTTTCTTTAACAAAATATGTCGATTTGAAGGAGAGCCGTGGTCAATTAAGTGCGGATCTTGCAATTGCATGAGGTTCACACCCTGACCCCCCCCAATCCCGTTAGATACTAAATACTTCTAGAGCGGAGAGATTTATCTCCCTAACTTCCGATCTCTCTCCTATGTATTTCATAACTGGCCATCATAGCCTTTGATTGATGAACAAGAAAAATATATACTCCAAGTCATGTAACCTAGCCGAAAATTATGCAATATGGCTGCCTAACACGAATTGCCAACTTCTACGAATTAAAATTATATTCAAATAAATATTTATAGTAGTAAAAAAGCGACTATTTGCTGTAAAAAATGTAAGTTGATAAGGCACTAGGTGATATTCGTTCCACACGCTCTTCGCTGAAAGAACACAATAGCGCCACCGGAGCAAGTGCACTGAGTTGATGGCCGATATTGGCTATAGATTTAAGTTTTCACAAAATCGAATGTCCTGCCAACACAACGCGAGGTACAAATATCATTACTCTTATGGACAATGGTGAAGCAAAAATGTTGGCTACTGTGTGCATAAGCGCTACACCAACATCAAGCCAATTAGACTGACAATAAATAAAGATATAGATAAATAATATATTGTCACGAGAGCTGTTACAAACTGCCTGACCACATTGAGGACAAGTAATTTACTGCGACTAATATACAATAAACTAATAAACACAGTTTCCGTTCATGATTTTTGTCTTGAAGTTGAATTTCTGGAAGCAAAGAAATACGAATTCGAGAATTCATGTTTCAGATCTTGTGTTATAAGAGAAAAAATGAATTAGATAGAATCATTGCTACAATAAGTCATATGCTCACAAGTCTCGTTTTTATTCAACATACAATCGTTCATCATAAAAGTATTACTGAGAGGTTAGTTTTCTCTGAACATGGAATGTATCCATTATCATTAATTTCTACGGCGTTAATGATGGGAAAGCATCAACTATTCATACATCTTCGAGGTATAATTTATGATTTCAATTCGTTAGTCAGCAAAATTTGCATATTTTATACATGTTCTAGTATTCCACGACTTGTCTACTTTTATCATTACATAAAATGAAATTGTTCTAGTTCTTACCCATTGTTTGATATCCGCACATAATATTTGGCCCGGGACACCCTCACAGCTCAAGCAATAAATCTTTCCGAGAGAAAAACTATTTTTGCCACCTTTGGCAAAACAGAGCACATTTTCAGAGCCCATGAAGTTATTACTCATTTATCAATGTTCAGTGGGGGTTGGTAGAGAAAAGAATTAAAACAAAAAGTAACAACTATAAATTACAATTGTCATCAGCATAGATGTAAATGAGGTTAGTTGTTGGATTCTATTATTTCTCAGTATCCTGTAATTCGCGGATACTTTATTCAAAACGCAATTTCTAAAATATTGAATTTGTGTAGGATATTGTGATTTTTCATTCTACTCATATTAATTTTTTCTGATTTTTTTATTGTTTAGTTTTTTATTGGAATATTTTTAAAATTGCCGTAATAACTTGTTAACTATAAATTAAGAATATAAAGAATGTTCTCCTAAAGGAACTTACGGGAATTAAATTTAATGAAGCCGAAACAGTGCACTCGGAGGAGAGGAGAAAAATTTAAAAAGAAAACAGTTTGGAAAACGTAAAAATGAACTCAACAAAAATTTGGGTAGAGGGAAGAGGTCTGTGTAACGGCGAGAAAACGGCAACTTCACACGCTACAAGTCGAGGTTGCCTTCTACCACGTTTAAAGTATTTTAGATATTCTCGAGCTGTTGCGTGTGGATAAGCCATATCCATGTGATACGGAGTGTTCAACTTACTCATACGTCGTGAAACTTTATGAATTCTTAGATTCTCAATTATTAAATTCTCTCCTTCGCATTAAATTTTACCTCTTATTATATGATTTATTGAACCGAAGGATAAAATTGAACTTGCCAAAGTTTAGACCGGTTTGTTTGACCTTCTTCAGGGCTAAACACATTACAATAAATACAGAAAGAGTGTAAAGCAGAGGATTGTTCACAACTATCATATACCTATACCAAATAACGCAATATACCTTGTTAGACTTCCTTATTTCCTCCTGAAGGTAACGAAGTAACAGATATGTTTCCTTCAGTGTAACAAGGTATGTTGCGTTATCTTGAATCAGTATACGGTAGTTACGAAGAATCCACTGCCTTACGCTCCTCCTGTGTTTATGAGTGTTATACGTGTATAATAAACCGGCCAAAACGTTGAAAAGTCCAATTCGTTAATTTGATTAAAAAACTATTTCAGAGAAAAGAAACATATCCTAGTTACTGAGTGGGGCCGAAAATTAAAAATCAATTATAAAATTTCGAAACTTCCTCCTTGTGTTGAAGATAGGCACACAAACCGCATTCTTCTCCCATAACCAGCATATATCTTCTCCTATAACGAACTCAAGTAATTGCTGTCTGTGTCTCCCGACTCCCAGATATTCATTTCCCTTCAATATTTCTTCATATTAATTCTTCTTAGGTTTTCAGTGTTCCTCATCTCGCATTATCATCAAAATAATTTATAATTATCTCATGCGGAATAATTGTATTTTGTAACGAAAAAATTATGAGTAATTCTGCACAACCGTTTTGCTTCTTTTCCTTCCCGACTCTTGAAAATGGAATAATGAATTTCAAATCAAGTAGATGCATACAGCCCTATAATAAAACAAAGATTTGTAAAGTTTTGTAAGAATTCATGACTCATCTCTGTAATTTTGAGACGGAAATTTGTTTTCAAGAACTTGTGCTTTTTTAGAACCTTTCTAGTTGAAAGTCCATTCCCTTTTACTTACAGGTGAATAATGAATAATTATCATTTCCGGAATTCCACAGTAATGTGTCACGTAAAAGGCATTACTTTCTTAAACAAACTCTAGTCTCTAATTAGATATTCAGTGTACGAGAACTGTTGATTCCTTCGCTCCGACTTTGTTGGAACAAGTTTTGAATTTATTCAAGAAATCTGTAACAGAACGAATGTATTTCTCTTGTACATTTGTAGACATGTTTTCCCGACGGAATGAATTGCGCACATAAACGTGTTTCAATTTTTGCTCCGCACGATAATATACGTAGGGGGACGTTGTTCAATCGTTCGAAATGTAAATGTATAAAAATGCGGAGGAACATTTGTAGCAGACACTCGCTGTAGTGCGGCCGACCGAGATAGAAATCTTGTGACACATCTCATCGTGCTAACTGTACTTGACCGAATGTTTTGGAAAATATCTTCGGGCTTCTTATTAATAGCCACTGGCTCCTATGAACTCATGATTTCACGAGAAACGTGATATCAGACTTGACTCATCACCTCACAATGACATGGAGCACACATAAGGGAATGTTGAATCGATGGTGTGTTCAAATAGAGACATAAATACTGAAGTTTCGTATGGGATTCATTATATTGTACAAAAAAATATCGAAGTAGTAGATATTTTTTCCAATAAGTTCGTTAGCAAAGGCCGTAAAAGAATGTTTTAAAATATTCACAAATTATGCAGTTTGGATGGGCGGCCGCGTTCCATTAAAATCAAATCCCAAGTAACGGTTTGAGAAGAAGTTTCCGATCACCCCTTCTCCGACTCCTTTCCATTTATTTCCCGCAGTCATCCCCACCAACTATTCCCCCCACCCCCTCAAGAATACCAATTCATCCCCGCCGCTCTCCGGTACGAACGGCGTCAGCCGGAGCGTCGGCGTTGGCGGCGGGGGGGGGGGGATCTGGGTTGTCGAGGGAAAAGGTTGAAGGGCGAACTCTGGAACAAGTTCCGGCCTCCTTTTTCGCTTCACCGTCTGCCCGATCGAAGGCGATCGGGATGAAGGGGCGGGGAACGTGGTGCGTGTCTCGGCGACTGAAGGGTGAGAAACGCGAGGCGCCGGGCGTCGGATACGCGATGCTTCCGGTGGAGAGGTGGGCAGAAAGCGGTCGCCGCGCTATCGCATCAGTCAGGAGCTCTTATCTACACCTTTGGTTATTTGGGTAAATGCATAACATCTCTCTCTCTCTCTCTCATTCAATATCCTTTCTTCCGGATCACTATTTGCCGACCCGAAGGCGTACGTCGGAAAGTGGTCTCCACGGAACGTTTCCTATGTCGATGTTGCGAATTTTGCGGAGATCATGAATGGGATCTGATTGCGTTCCTGAACTTATCATGGGTGAAGAATATTCTTTCGTGAGTTTTGAGTGTTCAAATTTATGTAGAGCCTAGTGAAAAAAGTAAACTAAATAGTTTTGTCGTCGTTTTCGAACACAAGCTCAATTGAAAAATCTTGCTCGAGAATAGAAGAATTAATACGTCCATCTTTATTTTGTATGTATGTTTCAATTTCTTAATTTAAAAATGTATTCTTTTTGCTGCATAACTTTGTCAAAGCTTGTCCGCATGCTTCCTTCAATTTCCGCAAGATTCGCAATATTCAACTCTCACATATTCTGGGTTTCCATGTCCAAAAAGGAATGGATTTTGGTGATTTTTAAATCTTCTTCAATGCAATTCGTACTCTACTCACAAACTCCCATGTAGTATTGTTATTTATCAAAGTGCAACCGTATTTAAACACAAAAAATGTTTTTTTGGAAAATTTTGAAATATTCTATTTGTTTCAAAAAACGAACTAGTCTGCATTAGAGTTTGGTTGTCACATGCTTCATCCTAAACTTCCAGGATATGCAACTTCCACAATGGTCTGTTTTCCGACAATCTTTACTACTTCTCACGTCATATTAAAATTATTTCTAACATTCTTTTTCATTTCTTATGTGTCCCTAATTTTCATTTCTTTCTCTGTTTCATTGTCCCATCGTCATCTCCTTCTTCCTAACTTCTCTCTCTACGTCATTCTCGAATTCCATCTCATCACTTTTATTTTTCGTTCTATCGGCCTACCCTACTTTCTCTTTCTCAACCAACGCTCCCTGACTTGTGAACTTAAGTCCAAGAAGTGGCAACAACTCATGTGAAAGGTGTGCGATAGAGTTGGGCACGCTATTCGCTTTCTTAATATCCCCATCTCTCTCCCTCTCTCCGTCGAAAGGCACCCGTTAAGCGATTGAAAGAGCAGAGGTTTTGTCTACGAAACGCACCATCTTGTTCCCTGCGTTTCGGTCATTCATCGACCTCTAACACTTCAACTATCATTTATTAAGGATAAATTTCAGGGAAGGAAAGAGTTGCAAAGATGTGGAAATATTAGGAAAACGATAAAAAATGAGGAGAATAAAGCAGCATTATAACGAAAAAGAGCAAACAGTGAAAATACTAGTCAGGACAGTGTATTAAATGTACAGAAAAAGAGCAAGGTTCAGAGAAATGATCAGATTATACATAGTTTATACAACGAAAATACAAAAAAAAAATTGAAAGTTTATAACACATTCTAAACAAATTTCTGACATCACGTGGTACAACATTAAAAAAGTGCAAAAATATAAATCATATAAATAAGAGAAAAGAACAAAGTGAAGACAAATTCCTGATTAAGGACAGGATTAATAACAAATTGGAAAAAGGACAAACGATTCGTCAACACAAAAGTTTAGATGAAAGAGAGAATGATCCTCATGCATTAAAGTACATTAAGAATTAAATGAGACAAGCGGTGCAAAACCATAGCACATGCTATCTCACATACTTCTAAAAGAGTTCATTTACTAAAACAATCATTTCAATCGTGTGTTTACGTAATAGATTAAGGAAATAACGTTAGAGCATGAAAATCAAACGACACACTGGCGCAAAGTAATCATTGTGACAACTCGCAAAAGATAATCACATGCGTTACACAAAATTATCTTTATAAAAATATACGAAATTAAAATTGTTTACAATTTTCGTCAAAATGTAAAAAGTCGTCAAATGTCTAAAATGTGCATATGAGTGTACCATTGAAAGACGTCTTTAAATCCACGATTTATTACAAATACGTATATGTAGTCATTTTTCAACAGTTACTTAACGTGATACTTTAATACGCGATTTGCTATGATCAAGAAACACCTGCTAATGACTTATACAAATACTTCCGTCAAAATTTCTCGATCGAATTCTCTCGCGATTTTAATTCTTTCTATGGTCGTTTTAATTCTTTTGTTCTATAAGCGTCTTCTAGATTTTTTATCAAAAAATAACATTCTCTCTGACGATCAACACGGTTTTAGGAAATCCTTTCCTACTACAAACGCCATATTTTCTTTATTAAACGATGTTACCACATCTCTTGACCGTGAAGAAAATCCTCAGGGTGTTTTTCTTGACTCATCCAAAGCTTTCGAAGTCATCGATCACCGAATTCTCCTTTCCAAATTGCATTCTTTAGGCATTCGTGGACTTCCACATCAATGGCTAACTTCTTATTTAAAAGATAGATATCAACAGGTCGAAATATCCTATACTAAAAATAAAATACTTCAGCGTTGTCTTTCAGAAACAAAGGCACTTACTTGCGGAGTACCCCAAGGTTCAATTCTCGGTCCTATACTCTTTTTATTGTATGTGAACGACATGTCATCATCCACATCAGATTGTAAAATGGTTCTTTATGCTGATGACACTAATTTACTACGTAAACACGCCAACGCTCAAAATGTTTTGTCTAAACTTTCGGCTTGGTTCCATGAAAATCGTCTCATTGTAAGCACTGACAAAACAGTGTCTATGTCATTTCACAATACTATCACAAAATCTTTACCCCAGGTTTCTCTTTCTTTAAACGGAACTCAATTAAAAAGTGTTACGAATACAAAATTCTTAGGTCTCCATATTCAAGACAACCTCAAATGGAATTGTCACGTTGACAATCTTAATTCCCAATTAAGCAAATTGTGTTACGCATTCCGAAACTTAGTTAACGCAGTTAGTCCACGTATTTCCCGTTGCGTATATTTTGCAAACGTGTACTCCCATTTACGTTACGGCATTACCTTCTGAGGTAATTCCTGTCAGAGTTAGAAATCTCTTAGATTACGGTGAACCTCACCGCCAGGTAACAGATTAATCATGTTACGTCGAATGATCATGTTACGTCCTGTCAGAGTATTCGAACTTTTAGAATTGAGAAGAGGATAGTTCGGATAATTTGTAAATCTCAAGGAAACTCTTGTAAATCTTTATTCAAGGAATTAAATATCTTAACACTTCCCTGCATATATATTTATGAAACGGTCGTGGTTGTTAAGACCGAATTACTGAAGTGCCACCCTTGCTTTATACGAAACAGTCTCGTTGACGAACACAATACTCGCAATAGTAGTAATATTCATCGCCGTAGAGTGTCAACCAGTCTTTGCCAAAAAGTCTTATCATTCAGGAATCGTTCTATATAATTCCCTGCCCAAGAATATAAAAGATATTATGAAATTGAATACCTTCAAATCCGCGGTTTGAAGCTACCTCTTGCACCAGTGCTTCTATGATGTAAAATAATTTATTGATTTTAATAAAAGTTAAATCCGTCTTGTACTTTATCGCGCCATTGCTGTAGTACTTTTAAAATAAGTTATAACAATTTCAAAAACTATTTTCTTGCATGATTGTGTTGTCTTATGGCTCATATTAATTTAGTTTTATGTGTACTCAACATTGGCACGTTTGTGTACATAAATTCTGTAGCCCCATCCTGGCCCGGGTTTTTCTCNACGAGGATTTCTTATACAGGTTCTCTAGGTTTTTGTCTAGGGACGCGTTTATTGAAACAATATATCGTGAATTTAGTGTTATTTCAATTCTTATTATTTATAAACACTATACTAAGAATAATCTATAGTTTGATAATAAATCGTAGAATTAAAATAAATTGTTTGTGTTAAATTGCAAACATGTTGATATTCTATTGGCATTATAACTCGAAGCTAACTTTTTGTCTTATCTAGGAATTTTTGCTGAAATTTTTGAATCCGCCTCTGCCTTAGGGCCCTTGATCGAAATTGATGGGATAGTTCCTTGCTTGCTTCCGGCGAGTAAATTAGTTTATTGTCCTCCACGTGGTCATACGCAATTTGTACTGCTTTTTTGACGATACATTTATTTATTATTATGCTACATAAGAAAAAGTAAAAAATCTAAAGCTACCTTTCTTCGGGCTCTGAGGAGCTAGAAGACCTTAATACTTATAGGACGCATAACAAATTTCTTGAATACTATTTCGTGACGTTTCAGGTTATCTCATGACCATTACCCGACGACTACTGCTTCCGAGTTTTTAATATAAAAAGTCAAGTGGACTAGTATCTCACTGTTATATGGAGTGTAGAAATATAACACACTTTCATCAATCACGTCTCCTACTTTTTTTAAAAATTAAGATAACTGGAACGAACTGTCGCTATAAAAATATTCCAGTCACACAGAATTCGCATGAATTCATTGGGAAGGAAAACTACTTCTTGACCTAAGAAACGTAACGAGATTCAATGTTGAACACATTCGCAGAGACCGAAACTCGCCCTACACCATCCTAACTCTATGGTTCCGACATTTACTCACCGCCATAGACTCTCTTTCACTCCATGACCTGGCGCGTGCTTCACTTGGCATATGACCTTTCGCGAAAGAGAGGCGGAGCTTCGAGCCACTGGAATTAGGGACAGCGTAACTCTACGTCACGTCGCGTCGCGTCGGGCTGGTTTAGTTACCATGCAAGCAAGAAAAGCTTTAGGACATGTTGCGTATTCGCAAATCGTATCATCGAATCCTATCGGTGTGAAATGACATCTGGCGCTCTATCTCGAATCAAAATTGTTCAGATTCGAGGCAAAGGCCTTATTCGCCTCTCGACGGACTCCTAACACTGGCTACACACCACAATCTCCTGTTATGTGATCATGTTTTCGTAGTGACTCGTTATCATTCAGGTATGAAAGAAGTGAAGGAGAACATTGGGAGCGACGGAATTAGCGAGGATGGAGTTACCAGAGTGGAAGATTTTCCTTACTGATACGACTCTTATTTTCAAAGTTGCGTACGTTTCAAATCCCAGTTTATTCCAATCAGAAGGTCTTCCTTGACACCATTTAACTTACGAAATAGATACATCCATATAGGAATGCGACCAAGTTTGCTGATTTTATACCTATCATTTCATTCACATACTTTCATGAACCTGTACCATTTTCAACAAATTTGGCTGTCAACTTCAGCCACCCTCCCCATCTCCATTCTCTTTGAAACGTTTCCTTCCTCTATTTTTTCTGCATTTCCTCTTGGGTAGAAATGGCGACTCTACATTGACTGATGCTTACAATTCTAGTTGCCTCCTTATCGCATTGACGCCAATAATCGCAATTCAAACCAATAACATTATTGAGTTTGAACGAATAATTGGCCGAGAATTAATAAACATTTACGAATGTAGTGAATGGAAAGAGAATGATCTTGCCTCGCGTAGGGGTAATCGATAATGAGCTCATTTCCTTTGTCGGCTTCCCAAGAGTTTAATTATTGACGACGCGGTTAAGCTGCTGCTGTTCGTCCAAATTCATTTTAAATGCTTTGACCGCAATTTCAATTCACGGAAAATAACAATTACGATGAATTTTAATTTTGAGTATTGAATATGTTTCATTCGAGATTACAACGCCCCTCGAGTAATTCGGCAAGAAAGTGTTTAAGGTGGGACCAGAACTCCAAGTTAGTCAATTCACTAAGATGTGTAATTGTTTTCTTTATTTTTATTCTAATTGTTTTAAAACACAACAATATGAATATTAATGATGAAAAAAACATGATTTTATTTGTATCCATCAATTAAAAATAAATAAATAAATATTCAGGAACTCGCTTGACTTGTTTGAAATTCGTAAGAGCAATTACAAACATGGCGACCTATCACAACGGTCTTGTAATTTATGCATCTCACCAGAAAAAGTAAAATAACTTTCTGAAATGTCCGGTGACCTATAGATAAAAGTGATTTAAAAAGTACCACAGAAAAGTTACCACAAATCAAAGTAAACTTCATCACTTTCGTGATTTAAAAGTTGATCATTTTTTGTAAACAAGTGCTTTCTCCATAAGACGCAATCTATTACACTATGAATAATAATTGCAATTATTCCATTTAAATGTCCGGTGTCTTTTTAGTTTAAATCACAATAAATACATGTTACTCTGTTTATTTATGCTACCTTAAATCGAATGTATGGCGAATGATAATTTACTCAGAAATTCATCTGAATGGAGATTAAACACAAATAATTGTGCAGACATTTTTAAAATACTTTACAGCTGCAGTTTAAATTAAGACTAATAATATAAACAATTCACGAATTTAAAACAAGAAACAATGTTATGGTCGTTGCTTCAGAAATGAAAGAACATCAGCAATAAATATAATTTTCATGGTAATTTCAGAGTGTTTTATTCTGTTCGGACCATAATATCCAAAAATGCTGATGGGGATTCATTCAAATGAGTATTTAATGTGTTTAAAGAACTTTCTTGTGCATGTTTTGAGAAAACAGCTTTTTAGGAACTGTGTAATGTATCTTCAACTGATTCTGACTTTTTTTTCTTGTGGCATCATTCTAACTATATGATTATTACTGCTATTAACATTTGTTGTCGAGATAAATTAAGAAGCGTTTGAACAGTTCTTGTTTATTACTTGTGACCTCCAAAATGTTATTTCCTATTGTGCAATAAAATAATGTGTCAACTCCAAACATTTGACACATTAATCTTCAATTTCATAAAAATCTCGGATTCTTCATGCGACTCTTTTTGTGGGAGGTGGTTTGCGAAAGCTAAATGAAGAAGTTCATCTCGAAGTATGGAATATCTGATATCTCAACTACGTTATTTCGGAGTAGGAAACTCGTATCTTTCATAAACAAGAGTTGAGTTGAGAAATGCCATTTGACATTGTCACGGGGCCTTGTAGTACGTGACGACAGAGGGACGCGACTTGGCACTTTAATGCATGGGAAAATAATATCTTCATCCACAACCGACGAGGAAACGTCTTGTATTTTTCAAATCTTATAAACCAGTTGTGCTGAGAATTGTAGAATTTATTCTGTCTATAAATTTTTACGGAATTGAAATTCTTTCCCACAGCGAAAGAATCCAATATGAAAAGTTATTCCGTACATCGCTTTCAAATATTGACAATAACCACCAGAAAACTTTTAAACAACTCGTGTCACGCGTAGTAAAATATTCGAAGGAAAGAAACAAATAAGAACGAAAGGAACGATACCTTTGGCATCAACGCGTCTGACATTTATCAAACTGTTTTCAGTGATTGCACTCGATTCTGAAAGTGTTATAAATCGGACGCGGAATCCAACGCATGAATGAGGTAACAGACAAGAGATGATTAATAAACATCGAAGATCCAACGAAGACTACTGTACGTGTTCCATTCCACAGTATTGATTCGACTGTTTAGAGCCCCCAAACATTGAAACATTGACATGGCATTCATCACTTGCTGTTGAAGGCAAACGACAAGAATGTTTTTGAATACCATTTCCGTACTTTAACCCCTACAAGTACAACCAACTGAATATTTTAACTGGTAATGTAACATCATTTATCCCTATGTTCATTTCATCTAAATATCCTTTATTGAAAGTGAACAACTGTTATGGAAATGTGATTGCTGCGAGATTCTGAATTAATAAGTAGAATTATTTCGTTTAAATATATTTTTCTCGTTTTCTCGCTTCATTGAAATGTGTACATAGAATTGACAATTAGAAATGATATATTTCGCAATGCATAATACTTACTATTTCTATGAATCGAAAGTCTCTTGCGAGGGAGCATAAAATAGTTCAACGCAATTTTTTATCATTTCAATATTTCTTTTGTTATAATGATGTTAGGATATTTGTGCCAGGATGCATTTTCATGTAGTGACATAATATCGTTTGGAGTATCCTCGTATGTATAATTTTTCTGATTGATAAATGTGATGTAGTACTCAAGGGCGATGCTGGGTTTTGGAGCAGAGGGGTGTGGGGAGGAAAGGTCTTCGGGGACAAAGAAGATATATCTCATTTATAGAGCTCGCGGAGTTTGCAAGATCTTCCTCAATCGGTATGGATTGTAGACAATAATTTGACAAAATGCTGGAGTATCGGCTACATCTCCTCGTGTATTACATATTCAAAAAATATATATGTTAGAATCGAACGTGAATTTTTTTTGACCTGATATGTGATTGACACTCGAAAAATTTGAATTGCAGTCATGTCTGTTTTATTGTTTTACTTGCACTTTGATTATTTAGTGGAGGGCAAATACCCCCTCCATGACCCCGCTTGGCTTAGTTTGTGGTAATAGTTGTTTTACTCGACAAATATTCAAGGTTCTAACAGAAGAGATAGTAAATTGTGAATCGAAATCAGTTTTTATTTTTTCATGAAACCAAATGATGCTACGTTCCCGTCAGGTGAATGAGTATTGATAATCAATAACATGGCCGAAATGAAGAACACTAAGCGAAAATGTGATAAAAATTGCCGATGAGAGAAATAGCTGTCTGAAGACACTCCTTTGTCTCGAGCCCTTTCACTCCCAACGCTTAGTCCGCTCCATCATCGGGCGCTGCAAATAAACAGCGCGGTGGCGCGGGGCGAGGGGACGGCGAGGAATTAATAAGCGGAGGAAAAGCGTCGGAGGGACAAAGCGTCGCGACTCGGCGATTGGGCGGGGACACGGCCGAGGACGGAAGCGGACGCTCTCCCCGCGCGTCCTCGCCCAACAATGCGGCGGGCGCAGCGGCAACCAATCAAGCGGAAAAGCGGCCGACATAATATCGGCGACGTGCCAGCGCAAGCGGCCCCGCAGTCGCCGATCGCGCGCATTGATTGCGCCATGAGGAGCTCGCTCCTTAGAACGCTCTCCGTCGGAAGTTGAGGGGCTTCTCCAGTTCGTAATGCGTTGAGTAGCGATCAAGTGGTGGAATGGTTTCTGAAGACGATGTGCGATATAAATTGTGAAGAAGGTGATTCATCGTTTAATTTCACCCCTCAACAGTATCATGGCCACCGGAGACCATGGCCGGGCAATCAGGTCTGGAAGAAATTCCTTGAGGCGAATCACAATTGACCTACCTTCTTCCGAAAATCAAAATATTTGGTGGGAATGTGACTGAAGATAATGATTAATTCAAAGTCAAACTACCTCAAGGGGTTCGCGGAGGGTAGAGCTACGCAATTTCTTCGCCTCGGCACTACACTACCTCGGCAAACACTCCGGTCATTTTGAGCCCAGGACAGACCAGGTACTCATTTTACAGTAATCTGTGTAGACCTGGGAGTCAGTCTGGATGTTGGGGTGTAATGAAACATCCCCACCTCACTGGTTATCCAATCTCGGTCATCCAGCCAGCGCTCTACCCACTTAGGTTTTTAAAACATAACTTGGTAACATGTTACCATACCACTGACTCTGCTGATTTCAGAATTTTTATCCTCCTTATTGGAGCCCTAGCCGACCGGCCGTACGAATGGCGTTCCGGAGAGACCGTACGAAGAGCATATTTATGTGTGGCACAGAAGCCCATTGGACGAATAATTTTAAAATATCTAGCACTATCCTTTATCATTTTGACATGATAGTCTCGAAATCTCTGGAGTATGTTAAGTCTTTCAATAATTACTACAGTATTTTTGCGTTATGGTCTTCAAATAAAACCCCTATTTATAACATGCCAAGTTTTCCTCATAAGTGGCACATTCTAAATTGAGTCACACAGCCGTGAGCAACGATTGCATGATGGCACGCGACAAGGAAGTGTGCGACTTATGAGGAAGACAGAAGATTCAACTAGCCCTGATGAAGACCAAAATAACCATGCCGAAACGTTGGCATGATATAAATAGGAGTTTTTTATTTCAAGACCACAATGCAAAAATACTGTAGTAAGTATTGTTACTGAAAATGGTCGAAAAACAGATTAATAGGATAGTTAGGTATTTCCCATATATATTCCGGAAAGATAATTATGGGATTAGGAATAATTTTACAAAAGTAAAATTATTTCTGTTCTAGGATTAATAACTCCTTGCGTTATTGATTTTGAATTTGCTTTGGTAAAAACTGCCTGCTTCTTTCTTTTCACATTTCTGTATTACCAAATTTAATTAACTAGATAATGAATTCTCCGAGCAATTCTTAAGAGATATTTTTTCACAAAGCATTATATAGCTAATTAAGAATTCTTGAAAGGAAAATACTGTATTTCTTTTATGAATCCTCTCCTCACTCTCCTTCTAGCAGACATTGGGAAATTGTTCATTAAATGAAGTATTCAAGAAGGCGAACGCGTTTTGAGACAAATCATCGACTTTCTCAAACCTGTTTTTAATCATAACCATATTCCTATACATTCTAAATACACTACATTTATCTAAATGTATCTTCGCTTTAACTTGTTTTTAAAAGGTAACCTTTTGTAAGTACCTCTTCTTTTGCCCCGTCATCTTTACCAATTGCCAGAAATAAAGTATCATTACGTTTCTAGAGTAATCTTACATTTTAAATATCCATTATTTCGCATATAATTTGTTTCAATATACAAATTTAATTAGAATTGTGGTTAGTTCATGACAGACCACCCCGGTGCTGCTATTCGAGACTTGATGAACTGTAGTATGTGGTCCACGTTTGTTACTAAGCAAGTGTATTACGTTATTGTAAGTGTATTGCGTTTTGCCTTTAATAAACCTTAAAATACTCGATGAAATTTATTTTAATAATTTTAAATTTATTATTAGGTTTCTTGCATTAATTTATCTTAGAAGCGAAATACTGAATAACTGTTGTGTATGCCTTTTATTACTTCCACGGTGTAGATGGTTCCACTGATTGGTACTCTCATGTTATGCTGGCACGCACTTGACGTTGCGGTATTCGTGTAGCGTATTCGCTGTATTTGGTAAAATATTTGATGTATTCACAAATATCACAAACATGCCATCCTCACAAGTTCCGAAGACGCAAATAATTCAATAATGCCAAATATGTTTTCTTATACCAATGATGGACGGGACGTATTTCATACAATTCAAGAAATATTTATACTGTTTCGTTTCTCCAGCCCGTATAAATGTTCCAGTCCATATTAAAGAAATTGTAGAATAAAGAAAGTCAAAATATAGGTTAAAGAACCAGAATAATAACAAACCACGATCGCACGTGTTCTACGGAACGAAACACTGTAAGCCAAGTGTGGACGGTTCATGAATATATTTGTCTTATTAGAGTCCTTTGATGTGTGATTAGAAACTGACAAGAGGACGGATACGGGTGTTCGTATTTGCCACAGTAGAGCAAATACATCGAATACAGACAAATAGCTCATCTACTCTTGGTCGTGTTGGCAAATACACAAATGCGGAACGCCAAGTGAAGTGCCGGCATTAGTATGCAAGTCAAATATTCGCGGTCTCGCATCAATTGCGCAGGAAAGAGCCTCAATTGCGCTGAGTACCCAAGAAAGGTTTCCTCAATTGCGTAGAAACCGAGGCAGGTTGTCGCAAAAAGAACAGTATCTGTTAAAATCCACTCTCCCACCATTGCCATAGTCTGTGGCAGCGTGGAGCGAATACTATAGCACCATATTACAATAAAAACACTGACTCAATCTTTTTGGGGAAATTTGTAACTGAATCCTTGCTTCTGGGAAGGCGGTCAATCGGTCTGTTGTTCCAGGGCGCTGTGGCTCTTTTACATATGACTTTTCGTTTGCAATTAGAGCTTTTGCGCATTTAGCTGGTACTCCATAAATTAAGGGAGAATAGATGCCACCTAATCTGACACTCTAAACCGCCTACATGAATGAAATGAATGATCAATTTAATCCCTTTTAGGTATTCATTACTTGTCAAAGATACTGATATGCATATAATTTATATGCTCCTAAAGAGTTCAAAAGTTTTTAAAGAGCAGTCAATGCGTAAAACAGTGTAATACCCGACGCTGGTAAATCTTTTAACTTAATTTTCTAAATTTTTGCAAAGTCTAGTAAATTAATTGCATGTAACTGCATGAAAGCGATTTGCATTTATGTCCAGACCGTAAAATATATCACGGCGTGGTATACATATAAGACACCCGATTCTATAAATACCGAAGTCAAGGAAGGTCGGATTGAGGAAAACCCTTCCACTTGACCCAGAGTATTATGCACAATTGATGCCCGCTCATCTTCGCACGGGCCCACTAATATTCTAAGATATTGATTTACCTCACCTTCTTAATTTTTTCGTTCAAGACTTACAAATTGATCATAAGTCAATTCTATGACAGTCTTACAAATATCTTCTTATTGGTTATATACTTCTTGTAACGAGGTTATGCGCAATTTTAACTACTTTTTCGGAAGTAAATTGAAATATCTCCCCAAGAGTACCGTTTCATTCCAAGTATACCTCTTTATCTTTTTCCTGCTCCTCTTTATGTTTATAATTCCAATCTTTTTGTGCTACGTTACTTCTGTAATTAGAATGTTTTCATTATTTTTAATTATGCCTATTCCCCAAAACTGTTTTTTTTCCTTTATTTCATCAGGGACATCCATTTCTTCATCCTTATGTTGCTTTTCACCAACTTCTTCAGATTTTATGTGTTCTTTTCTATCGTCGTCATTAATTGTATTATGTCTCAACGCAACACACACGTTATTTTATTTCACTAATATTTTGAGGATTGAAAATGTTTCATTCGAGATTACAACGCCCCTTTGAGTCATTCGGCAAGAAAGCGTTGAAGGTGGGACCTGCACTCCAAGTTCATCAAATCACTGAGATGTTTAATTGTTTTCTTAATTTTTATTCTCACGATTTAAAAACACAATATGAATAATAATGGAGAAAAACATGATTTAATTTGCATCTCTCAGTTAATACTAAATTACAAACAATATTCCAGAACTCACTTGACTCGTGATTTATGCATCTCACCTCGGAAAAAGTTAAATATCTTTCTCAAATGTCCGGTGACCTATGGATAAAAGAAATGTAAAAAATATTACGGAAAATTTACTTCAAATCAAAGTAACTTTCCATAACTTTTGTGATTTAAAATTTGGTCTTAAAAAAAGTGTTTCCTCCATCATAATTCGAGTATTACATCATCAATTATAATTGCAATTATTTCATTAAAATGGCCGGTGATGAACGTATTTAAAGTTGAAATCACAATAAGTACATATTACTCTATTTATTTATCCCAATTTAAGGTATTTTTGTGATTTAATTCTACTTATGCAAGTACTACCTTAAGTGCGTTTTGGAGAGAATGGGTCGGTTTTGTTGGTTGCCAGTTTCTCCGTTTTCGCTTTGCGGAAAAGCACACACCTTTGCCTTCCTACTCGCCAGACCCTCTTCTCCTATTTCCTCGGAGTTCGCTCCCGTCAGCGTGTCTGCGGCGGGCATCGCCGGGCGTCTGCGCGATTGTCGAGTGCGTGCATACAAAGCCAACTCACCGCAGCCGCCGACGCGTCGCGCTTGCTGTTCGTGGCAGGGACAAAGCGCTTTTCGGACGCTGACGAGACGCGCGTCCGCAGCGTGACGCACTTGTCACGCGCACTGCGCCCCTCTTGTTCTGAAGTGGTGTGTTTTAGGACGGAAGGTCTAGGTGAGCTGGTTTTCTATTTGTACTTCTTTGACACCGCAGTTTGCGAAAAGAATAAAATGTCACGACTATATTCCTATATTATAATTGGAAAGTTATACATTAAATGTAACGGAGTTTCAAATTACAATTAGTGTGTCACGTATTCCTAATTATATTAAATAATATTGAATTAATCTAATTTTTAATTAGTTCCGAACGATTTAATGTAATTAGTTAGTAAAAATATTTCATAATAAAACATATTGAATAATAATTAAATAATGTAGCCTTGGTAGCTGATAGGATGGGAGTTCAATAAGAAAACATTATTTCTTGCCACGCAACATTATTTATGTTGAAAATAAACAAGACCAAAGGTTACATTAGATAATGTTATTAAGATCAATTATAACATTACTTACCTGCACCGATCATAAAAATGTATTTTAGTGATCGAATATGATTTTACCTAATGCTCAAGTACTTAGTCCTAGGATCATTCGGACTGTCATGTAAAATTTGTGATTTCCTCTGCACTGCTTTTTTTTCTTTTATTTTTTTGTTTCAAAATCAATTCAGCTAATTTCTTTTCAAATCATGAACCTTGCTCTTCAACAGTCGTTGCACTACTCACAAACTTTTCTGCCTTGGTGATACGAGTTACGACTGGCATCACATCCTACTTCAACAAAAGAATTTTAATAGATTTGAATAATTTAATAATTTTCGATAATAATAATAATTTTCGGTAATTTGAATTCTATGTCTTATATTTGTTTGAATAAAAGTAAGGCTGTTTTTGCATTATCATGGTCATTTGTAACTTACTATTTTCCTGGATCCGAAAGAAACGTTCAATGCGATCTACATCTACTTTCAGTTTCAACCAAATTACTGGAAATTGCATTCATCCACACAATTTGACAGTCCGTTAACTAGAGTTCATTGATCAATGGCCGAGCCGAATTCTGGTTAATCTGTGTGCTCTACGATGCACAGAACAACGCAAGATTCCCGATTACTCTCATTGGGTTGAAATCCTCTACTTGCACATGATCACGTCCTGTTTATCAAATTCAATGCATTGTGAATTCATCTCTCACCTCATCCTAAAGTTAAAGCTAAACAAACAAGTGATTCACGAAATGGAACAGGATCTTCAAGCTTGAAATGTTAATTAGGAATTGTAGAAGGAGGGTAAAATAATCGAAAACTTAAAAATGTTTCCTGATAACATTAAGAGAATTGATTTGACTTTTGTGGACACAAATGAATATACGACATATTTTACAACTTACGACGTTTTTATTAAGGTCGAATACGATATATTTTGTGCTTTTTAAAATACACAACATTTCAACTAGTGGTTTGAGTCGCCGTCAGATGTAACAAATTGTTACAATAAACATGAACAATTGAACATGGTATTAAAGGTAAATATAAACAAAAATATGATTACAAAAAAGCATAAATCACTCTAACATGTTGTAAAATTTAATTGTAAACATTCGATAGTTTTTCTGTATCAGTGCGTAAATTCGAACTCCCATTCGTATTTTTTGTTAATATCACTGCAGATAAGCAACGTTGGTAATATTTAACTTCCTTGTCTAATATTAATATGTTAGCATAAAATATATAGCAACCGAAATTTTAAAAATATTTTTAAATTTTTTTTTAAATATATAAAATAGGTCGTAAGTTGCAATTATTTATTTATCTTGAATATAAATAAATTTATTGTCAAAACAGTTACAAACAGTATATGACCATGTGAAGGAAAATAAACTAATTTATTCTCCCGAATCAAGCAAGGGATCCCATCAATTACGATCAAGGACCCTAACGCAGAGGCGGATTTAACATTTCAGCATGCTCCTAAAAAGGTTATCAACAAAAGAACTTCAGCGAGCCTTTGTACGTGACAAAAAACCTAAGACATTCAGACAATTCCGAAGATATTTATACTCCACCATGGAAAGACGAGTGTAACTACCATCCAACCGACTGACGCTATATGACGAATTAAAACAATCAGACCACATACAAATAATGCCTGCTCATTATCATTACATTAATACAACCCATCTCATATAGTTTTCATTATCATTACGTAAATAATCATTTCATCATACTCATGCAAATTTCAAAATCATTCTATAGGTTTAAATAGCATTATTATAATAAATGTTTCCTTAAACCATCATCACTAACAACTCTGCAAAAATAACACAGGCGCGCACACATAAAAATTCGACACCCAGAAAGTAGACCCTACTACCCCTATGTATTTTGGGGCGATGAAATCGATTATGACTATAATAATAATAATAATAAATTTATTGTCAAANATATAATATAATTTATAATTCAAATTATTATAATTAATAATATTATAATTAATAATATAATTTATAATTCAAAATTTCGACTTTTTTTGTGTACCTATGTAATCATTCCATCAATAATTCTATTCCATCCTTAGCGTTGTTACAATATTACAATATTTTAAGCCGACAAAACAAACGAAATATAATATAAACATTCAGAATTAGTTTAAATCTAGTAAAACCGAGTGAACTCATAAGTGTAGTGCATCAAGAAAATTGAGTGAGTGAATGTGTAAGTAAAAAATAGTGACTGAACAACAAGAGTCAACCAGCCTGGTACAAAGTGACAAAGTCGCTACGCGAAATAAAAAAAAAGTACATTCCTAACAATAAAAATAGTTTCGTACGTGTTATAATATTAACACAATACCCACAAATTCGTATTTAAGAAAACACAAAAAGTTATTTCAGAAGTACGTACTATTATCATCATCAAATTTTAGGTTACTCGCAAAATATGGTCAATGAACCGTAACTATTAAATAACACTAAAATCGAGATTTATTATTCCTACGCAAGAGTTTAGAGAGTCTGAATAAAAAGTTTGCCTCTACCCGAAGCAAAATCGGAGAAATACCCGGGTCGGGATGGAGATACACAATTAGTGTATACAACCGTGCCAAGGTTGAGTACATACAAAGCTAAACTTATACAATGGACGTTCATAGAAAATTTAGTGAAAATGACATGAAACATTTGAAAACCAGAGAGATTGCCACATTTCGTAGTGTTCAGTGGCGGCGGTAAGGATTCGGACCCCCCACCGCAAGATTTTTCACGGGGTCTCCCTCTTTCAAAAAAATTTGTCTCGTGACTTATATAATTACACCCAATTATCGCGTATACATTAAATAAACTACTGTCTCAGAGTCAGTAAAAACTATAATTTGCTTTATTTCTTATTGTTACTATTTATAATTTCACTCTAGTCTTCGTTTTCATAGTTTATTTCGAAATTTGTCACTGTAATTTCTTAGTGCATTTCCTACGTTGCCTGATTTCCCTCTTTACCGGTAAAAGAAACACAAAAGAGAATTCTTAGAATCCCTACGTTGATATTTCCGACGTTTCTGTTGTGATGCGCTGAGACCAGTAGCGAACAACCCTATCTACGCGTACCCACTAAACATAACTTCCTGTCTGACTTACGAAAAATATTAGTCACAACAAATTGTATACCTTATTTAAATTAAATCATGTTCAATATAACACTGATTACGAAAATTAGTTTCTACTCAGTTTATGTTAAAGGAATACATTTACGACAATAATTAATTGTTTTTCGTTTTCTATCAAGTCGAGAAACTTGTGAAATTTGTTAATTTATATATTTTATTTTAATTTTCTTACCACGGTGGGATCCGCAGACCCTTAGGGTCCACTATCACCGTCACTGGCCGTGTTTATGCAGAGGAATTTGTTCGGAGCGCAGCAGTTCGTGAAATAGGTGAGCGTTGTTCATTCGCACTTGACTTTCCTCTATTTGCGTGGGCTCTCCGGGGACGGCTGCCACCAGTGCAATCCCCTCTCCGCCCGACCGCCACGCGTCACCACACACCGCGTCGCCCGGAAATTGAATTCTTGCGGTGGTGGGTGTTGGTGATGGCGTCGGGTGAGGGAGATCGTGGGGTCACCACAGTGGTGAGGTCACGAGGGGAGATGATGGGGCTGTCACGGGAAAGGAGGGTGAGACGAGATAGGACGAGCAGCGTGACGTTCGGGTCACGAGGTAACGTATTGGGGGTCATCAGAGGTAATGGGAAGATATGCCCGCGACACGAGGGATAGAGGTGTTGATAGAATGGGGGTGACGGAGGTGAGTGTGTGGGAAAATTGCGTGAATAGAAACATCAAACATTGCCTGGGGGATACTTGCATTTTTAGTGACACAATAGTCACGGAATTTCCGTCATTAATTTCACTACGATTAACGTCCGTTATATTATCAAAGAAAAAAAATGGATTTACGACCTTATGATGGAGGAATACTATATATTTTGAGCTATTAAATATCATCAGGTCGTAAGTCCAAAATTATTTATTTATTGTCATTAAACTGGTAGGACAACTCTCATAACTCTCTGAATGCACATCTTTTTCCCCAATAGAACATACATTATTTTTGTGAGAAATATATGTGAAAAAGGTTCATTCTCTCTAAATACATATTAAACGAGAAAAATTTTCCCTTGATTCAACGGTTGGGTCATGAATGTCAGATTCACCCAAAAATAGGAACAAAATCTAATTATAGCTATGTGTACAAAAAGAATATTTACGTTTTTTAATATATTGTTTTCACCAGTCATCACTCACCTCATCAATCCGGGGCATTGATCAGACTAAAATAAAACCTTGGGACTTATATAATATAATGAACTTTTAATTACACGATAATTTTTTAAGAATGTGCATAAACCCCACAGTTTTTATCTGATTAAGTCCCCAGATTGGTATTGTGAGTGATGACTGGTGGGCAATACTATTTGTTTTCTAGCTGATTCATTTTACCATGAAGGTTGATTTGCATTTTACTTTTTAAATAAAACCGTTTAACATAGAAATTCTGTTTTTATGTCTTTTTTATCAATGCCGTTCTCGGGAAAGGAGAGAGTCTGGGCAACTGTCACAAGAAGAAGTGTGTGAGCTAACAAATGGTATTAATAATAGTTCGGAAGGAAAATAAATTAGCTACGCAGGGAAAGGAAGATAGAAAAAGAGGGACCAGCAAACAAATCATTTAATTGTACTCCTTTACTGGACGATACGACACAAACATTATTCTTCACCTCTTCTTCAGCGCATTGTACTCTAATAAATCGCAGGTGCACCACACCAAAAAATATTTGTCTGTATCTGGACTTTGCTCCATTTCTGTAGCATATGTTGGCGACAGAAAGTGAATTGCATAAATTTATTTCAGTTTCTGAGTTTCGTTTCGAGGACTGCACATAGAACATTACAGCCACACTGAAAAGTTATTACACTGAAACAAGATAAACTGTGGAAGAGACGGATAATGTGAAATGTGTTGCTGCGAAATACCATTCTTATTTTTCAGAATGCAATTAAATTCAATTGACACACGTACGATGAAAACACGTAATAATATTTGTTATCTCATAAGATTCATTATATCGTTTCAAAAATTGATCATCAATCATTTTCATGCGTGAATCGAAAACATGTTTTTAACATCTTTGTTGTAATGAAAATATTATTCCTTACAACTCTACGGTAAATTTACTATGGCAATATGTAATACAAATCGAACAAAAATGGATTCAGATCAATGTTGCAGAACATGTCACACCTCCGTGCAAATCAATATTAATATCGGAAAATTATATTATTTCTGAATCTATATTAGAATAAATATCGTCCTAACGCAAGTCGTAAGTTTTCCGTTGAAAGATGAAGAGCGGGTATGAAGTATTAAGAAACCTTATTCTTATGTTCCAATAATTACATATTGCGAGTATGAGTTGGTGATCAAATCAACGAAGATATGTAATGAGGGCTAAAGAAATCTTCCTTTCAGGAGATCGGATCGATGTGCTATCTGATCAAGGAAGGTCCTGTACTCACACCTAAGCATTCGAAAGTGTAATAAAAAAATTTGAAAATAGTGGGAAGCAGTAATGCCCAAAATTTGAAAATAGTGGGAAGCAGTAATGCCCAATGGGCTCTAATGACCTCGATGTTGGCGAGCCCTAAAGCCCCACAAAAAAAAAGTAATGCCCAAATTTCTATGTATTTAATTTTTGAACCATAGATGGCTCTGTGTAATTATTATATTTTATCAAAAAATTGTTAATTATTTTCTATAGCTCTACGACCTTTTTCCAGACAAACTCTACGTTTATTATATAATATAGTTTACAACGATTTATTTTGGTCATCAATATCTGCTTTAATTTGTTGCGTTATCTTAGCAACTCAATTTTAAAATATTGAGTAGTGATCACCGTTGTATTATCATTTGTTACAGTCTAAGTAAGTAAAGCACAGTATAATTTTACACCTACATACTTATTAATGTACAGTAATGGTGTGTAATCACTTTTATGAGTCATAATTTGGAAAATAGTAACTTTTAAGTATTATTACAAAAATTCTAAGAATATAAAAGTTTTAAAAATCGTATTTTATGGATTTAAAATTTATGTGCAAATCAAGAGTACATGCTCTCAACAATATTTAATTTAATGTGTAATACCTATTTTTAATTTACAAATTGACGAGTACTACTGACGTGTTTCTTCGTACTTCGCCCCTAGCGCTAGAATTCTAAGTTATAAATGACGAAGTCATAAAGCCTATAAAATGTTAGGTGTATCTTTATTGCACCTGCTGTGGATCATATGTCTTCCTATCTTCTGTTGCCTTTCTCAGTGCAGCAATCTTTTGCTTTCTAGGCCAGTTAAGTCATACAATATCTTTTGGTATGACTCGTTTAACTTCGCATTCATTACATCCCATAAATAATCGTGATAGGGTTTTTATTCCATCTTTCTCTTATCTAACCAATAAAGTTCAGTTATGACAGAATGTTTCTCGTCGTGAACGTGCATTTTTCTCTGTGTGCATCCGGTGAGCGTTTACATAACTCACTGAAATTGTCTATTATTCCATCGTCAGCGAGCTTGAACAGAACCCTCAAGGTATTTCATGAATCACACAATCTCAATTTTATTCGTAATCGCAATTCATGTAGAGAAGTAGAACACCAACCATAATTCGTATAAGCATACTAAAAAGTATTATTACAAGTAAGAAAATAACGGGATCTTTTTAAAGGATTTTAATTTACGTACACTTGAGTGTACTGCGGCATAGTAAACTCTTATTTCACAAGTTTTTTTTCAAGAATGTGATAAGCTTTGAAATTCGTTAAGTTCTTTAGATATTATTGTTGTACAAAACATTTATGCACATTTCAGCATAAAAAATCGTTGTATTGCTCGTAATTCAATATATTTGTAACTAAATAAATTTGAGAGAAATTTTTTTCTCCGCTGCATAATCAACTATATTTGAAAACTTAATTATGATGAGATATGTTACTGGGTTTTTTTCTATAAAAGAGGACACTTTTTATTCATGATTTCCATAACATATAGTCATAGGAAAACGAGAATTTGAATCTCTAGGTCACCAAACGGGAAACTTAAAGGGTTGAGAAGGACGAAATATATAAAGAAGAAAAGAGTGGTGGATTCTTCTTCATTCCAACAGCCAGGTGTCAAAGGCCAGGTGACGATGCATTCACAAAACAGCGAACATGATTTTTTTATAAAATAAAATGCTGAACTTAAAAAAATTATTACAACAGAAGTTTTTAGTTCCGTTACGTGTGTTAAAAATCTGGATATTTCTTATGTTTAATTTTGATTTGTTACTTTCCTATTGTATTCTAATGAACAAATTTGTTCGTGACTTTTATGTTTTATAAGATTTATAATCCTTATGAACGTATTTTTGCGTCCAGTACCTTATTTATCGAACGAGTGGTAATAAACACACTATTTTTAATGAAGTCCAAGACATGGTTTTAAAAAATGTGTTATTGACAAAATTAGAAATAGTTACACCTCAGAACGAGTGTTTTTCAATTCATAAAATTATGCTAAATGTTTCTATCGAATTGGGTATTTTATTTCTACAGTATTTACGAAAAAAATGGATTTAAAGTTAGGTGGTTATTATTTACCTAGGGTACCTTCTCAATATACCAATAAGCGTTCATTCGTTTTTGTCGCAAAGCTTCGTGTTGTCAGCAAGAGAGAGAGACACTGAAAACTCCATGAGCTTCGAGGACGACGAGGCACTCATTCATATTTCTCTTTGCATTCACAGGATGGAAAGAGCGGGATATTTGTGGAGGCGTATTTTATCAAACGAGTTTTCAGTGCAACGCATGTTTGAAAAACTTCTAGGTTCATCATTTGCCTCTAAGATTGTTATATGGATTTACTAAGATTGAAGATATTAGTACAGTACAAGGCATCTGGAGAAAATGAATGTCTAATAAATCTCTTTAAGTTCCAAATTTTTTAATTATGTTCCTTCTACAAAGAGTTCAAAAATCTCTCGTCCTTCACGAAAAAAATATAAAGCATAAACGCATCAGTGATAAATGATTTTATGTTAAATTGATCAATTTGCAAGAGAACAAACAAACCGATTTTCTTCTGCTTGTATTAGAATTCCATGGACTACCGTTTTAAGATATTCATCATACGAATAATTGTGACTTAAGAGGATGAATAATGATGTGAATATGAGGGAGTGATAAGAGGGGAAGGTGGACCCAATTATTAATTGAGTTTGATTCCATTGTATTTTGAAACAGAGTTGTATCTTCATAAACGTAGACTAAAATCATTTTGTCATATTTAGGCATTGTCACAATCTTCATATTCCTGATGAATAATGCATAAAAAATATGATATCCATTATTCACTTGTTCGTGGGATCATTCTATCTCGAACTTAATATCATTTGTAATGCCAAACTCCTGCTAATCACTTTTACTACCAACTTTAATGTGATATGCGGAACATCTGGAATTATCGGGGAGCCATTTCACTAATATTATGTAGCAATACAGCTACTCACTAATTCGAACACAAAAATTCGGTAGACATTGATCATTTATTACTCCCCCTTGACCAGTCTCATAAGGAGTGGCAATAACGACAAATCGTTACAAAAGGGAAGGAGAATGTTCACGGTCTCGCTTAATTTGACTCTTCCCATTATGAACACTGTTTTCCGTTACCCTTGTCTTGAAGGGGTCGGAGATGGAGGATGATATTATGCTTTTTTTGATTTGGCAGGGGAATGACGAGGGGGCCGGATCTGACGCTCCTTCCCGAGGCGGGTGTTATGAGAATGATGATAATGTTGCGATGGAATGAAAGGCAGGGGAAACGGGAGAACCCCGAGAAAACCTGCCGCGAACCACGCCTTGTCCACCACCTCGAATTCTACTTCGATCAGACCGAGTTTGAACTAGCGCCATCAGAGGTAGAAGACGCTAGGTACAACGCCACAGATCGCTTCTGCTTTCATTATGAACGCTGTGAATGAAAAACTCTGTCCCTCGATCGGAATTCAGTGAACACGATTTTATGGCTTTCGTGAGAGTTTCAATATCTATCTGCAGAGTTGAATGATTGACATGACAACGAACAGTTTCTCTCGGAAATTATTGGTGAAGACTTCGATCACAGTCTGCAGTCTGCTTATGAGAACGGATATTTCGTAAGAGTGAACTAAATATCTGTAGAACTTAAATTCATACGCTGAAACATGCTGCGCTCCAAATTTTGTTTTTAAAGGGGAAAAGTCTAATTATCTTTCAATTGTTTCCTCACGCTTTTGTAGTGATTTCTCAAGACCAAGTTGAGATTTCTGGGGATTGTGTAATTCAGTAAGAATAAAAATTGAAGTGGAATGAGACAGTAAGGGTAATGAGGGTTTGACTAAGTGAGGAGACAATTCAAAGCGATAGGGAAACCTACTCGCACATTTTTATGAATGGTATATTGATTTTAATATTTCATCCCGAACGTTAAAATGAAATAAAAACCAATTTAAAAATTACCACAAAATATGTTTCATTTATTTGAAGCGCATATAATGCCACTTTGAGAAACTTCAATCACACAAGTTATTTAATTGTCGGTCATTATTATTGATATAATATTTGATTAACAAAAATGCATTTGCTGAGTCGATATCGGAAGTTTCCCATAACTTATTCGGACGGAATGGCAGTAATATTATAAGGCAAGACAGTGGTGGAGAATTATGCTAACATCACAGTTTGATAACTGTAGGGCAGCAGTGTTTTTTCGTGTAAAACGCCACGGGGTACGCTCAATTAACACTTTTATTGAAGCAACATTTTCGGGTCCTGTGATAGTCAGGTAGTTTTGGTTTAAATAATGAACCTGTCTGCTTGAACTTTGAAACCCTGGTGTGGATTGTTTTCTTACTTGGAACGCGGTTATCGGTGATTGTTATCGTCCATTCGCCGTGTTTTAAAACACTTCGATATCGGAAGCGTGATGCTCACCGGACTGTGCCGAACCGACTCTAAATCCGACACTTCTACCCAATGGCATAACTACCGCCAGTCCGGGTGGTGCAATAGCCTGGGACCCTCAGTGGCGAGGAGCCCCCAAGTTTAGTTGTTTAAAGACCAATTTTTTTTTCACGATTTTTAATTACCTTCCCTTTAAAAAAATTATAGATGCTCTTTGGTGTCATTTAAAAGAATGTTTCAAAAGTATGTTGCGTCATTTATAATTTTTACGGACAAAAACATCCTCAAACAGTGTTTATTATTTTCAACGGGACCCTAAGGCATTACGTTTAAACCAATTGTTATATTAATCTTTAGAAGTTATGTAAGTTTCTGTATAACAGAGTTTATGTCATTTAAAATAAAAGCAACATTGTTGATATTCATTTTTCGAATTTTTGTTAACCTTTCGTGTTAAATCTTTTGTTTCATCTTGCCCCACCCCCCATTGTAAAATGTTCCGTTCAAAATGTACAATTATTAATATAATTTTGAATGTTAAGCGATGGCACATGTAAAATATAAATCCATTAAATGGTTTATAAAATATCCTCAGTCGTTAATGGTTCATTTGAAAAAACTTGTTAAAACATTTTTAGGTGGGGTCCCCGATGTTACCATGACTCGGTGCCTCAGAATGGATCGTTACGCCATGGCATCAACATTCTATTCGTTCCCTTCCCGTAACTCAACGAATGCATTGATAATGATCAATCAATATATCAGTAATAGAGACCACAAATGAGTTATGTTTCGTTTACAAAACGTGAATATAAACGGTATTATATTTAATTTTAGTAAATGCAAGACTTTCGTTGTATCTGTTTTATTTGGTTTCTACTTTCAGTGAATATTTTCTCTCTTCTCGTGCCCTTACATGGCGTGTATTGTGAATTAATGACCGAGTACTCACTCAGTAAATTGCAATACTTATAATAATAAGCTACTTATACGTATCATCTGTATAACATATAATAAAGATGTTATCTTGACGCGACAAGATCGCAGTGTTCTTATTGAGTTTCAATTTCAAGGGCTCTAATGAGCTTAAGGACTTTATTATATATATTTACAATATATGGCGGGGCTTAGGGCCTGAATGCCTTACAGAAGTCTAAAAGGGGGCTGTGCATCCTATACCCTAGTATTCACTCTCAATGATCTGGAACAGTAACTAAAAATAGAAATATTAAAGGATCACAATTATTTGGCGGGTAACTAATATCAGTAGGGGCCAAGAAAATTAAAAAGTGTTTTAAATAAAAATTATATACTATCGTGACTTCTTTTATTCGTATATTTTTTATCTTATTCACATATTCATAATGCAGTACCAGTGATATAGTGAATGAAAAATCATTAATAAATACATTCTCCTTGTGCAGTGTCATTCATGTATTAAGTCACGATATCATCGTCATTTTAATAAAACGGCAAGCGCGTTATTTTATGCCGCAATTTCTGAATGTTTAATACATTGAAACGATAATAATAATTATTTCACCGGGTAGTCTTTCACTCGGAGGTGTGCGCTATCACAATTTCAATTATATCCGGTACTTTAACCTTTGAAATAGGAAATCATTCCAATATCGTGTCCTAGAAAAGCGGTGGATTGCGAATAACAACGATATCATTGTCAATGCGTGGGTGGCACCCAAGCTTGGAGCCTGGTTGAGGTGAAAACGTAAAATGCGTCTGGAGGCGAAACTTACCAGCAAGGGACTCGAGAAAGTTACGACGAAAAATTAAAAATTAAATGTTGTATATAATATTATTGAGAGTAATAAAAGTTGGTTGGGTAATTGCTTTTTCTAGCTAAAATATTTTGTTTCGTTTTTAATTTTGTTTTATTGATTTCAAAAATATTTATTGATTGAAGGTTTTCGCTTTAAAAAATTATGGGATGGTCCCTTGCTTGCTTCTGGAGAGTAAATTAGTTTTTGTTGTTATACCCATACGCAGTTTGTAAATACTTTTTTGACAATATATTTATTATTATTATTATTAGAAATATAAAAATTAAAAAGTGACACACGAGTCTCGAATGCTTGACCTCGCTAGTATTTCTATAATTCGTCGAAATATTGTGGAAATATAACAGCCTAATTCAATGAATAACACGGATACATGTGTGAATATACTAGCTGTTGGAGGAATAGAGAGAGGTAGGTGAGTATAACTGGAAGGTGACAAGAATATCTTTTGCTATTGAATTAAGGTTTTATAGAAATATTTTGAGAAGTTGTGTCTTTTTTACGAAAACATCTTTAGAAGTGAATGTTTGGAAGCTACACAAATCTAGAAAGGACAAGAAATTCCGTTCCACCATTGGCCTATAATTGAGGATAAGGAGAAATCCAATCAGCAACACATGTTACTGTGCTTTCATTACCTCTGCTTCGATTCGGATCTTTCAGTTCTTCTCTCTTGAATTCCTCCATTGATGCAGGCCTTTCTCTTTCTTCCCTCTGCTGTGCTGTTGTTCAACCTCCCACACCTTTTATGCCCCCATGGGCGGTGTCAATGCAACGGCCCTTGGTTATCCCAAGGAACAATGCACGCCCCGATCCGAGCAGAGGTGGGCGTATCATCTACAGGTAGCTTAACATTGTCTCTATTCAGTGTTATTTAGTTCGCATAATACCCAAACCATTCATGTCTCTCTTATGAATTGCCCGACATACCACTCACCTCGTATATTCCTCTCTCTCTCGTTTGAATTTATACTGCCGCCAACTGATCCTCTTTTATGAGATAGAGGTATGCGTGTTGAGGATCGGTATCGGAGAGAAAGGGAATGTGGGATGAGGTTGGACGGTCCACAGGTTCGCTCGTGACCGCCAGCGAGCACGACAACCGAGCCGTTCGTCCAGGCCATTGTGCGCGGCGCCCACCCGCCGACCGGTCAACCCCACAAAGCACTAACGTCCTGCCGGGATCAGGTCGGGTGTGTGCGAGGATTCCCGCGTGAAAACCCTCTCTACACGCCTCCTCACCCAGCACGCTTCAAACACTTGCTCTCCCAACCTAATATCCAGAGGCAGATTAAGTCAAAGGCAATACAGACAATTGCCTGGCGGCGCGAACGTGAAGAAAGCAACGGAAAAATTATAACAATTGGAAAAAAGTTTGTATTCTAAATGTGTGCGTTTTTAATGTTTTCTAAAAAATTATATTCAAGATTTTCGTTGGATCAGCAAATATTCCCTACGAATTTGAAACTGAGTTATAACTTTGTACATAAATGTATTTTAGGGCTTTATATAGTTAAATTGTTTACAGGACTTTGTACCTTATAAAAATAAAGAATAAGAATAATAAATAAACAAAAGTCTATAATTCTTACTTTGTTTATATATTATATAAATAGTTTACAAATATTTAAAATATATGTATATAAAATCTGCTCTCAAAGAGTCCTATATTTACTTCAGCTAGGGGCGCCAAACTTTTAAATCCGCCTCTGCTAATAACGTCAAATTCAACCTCCCATCGATGTAATCCATTTTCCGAGATAGATTTCAATTGTAAATAGATATCTCGTTTCAAAAGTATACAGATTGTCTCGCTTGACTTTTCGAAAACATTATTACAATTTACCAGAATACTGAACGATTCAAAAAAGAGTCTGTAGTGTCATTAGCGTAAGATTCTAACGCAAAATACGCTCGTAATTGAAAAGTGAAAGTTTTTTTTGGAATTACAAGTACATTTTTCATTCGAATCAAAGTAGTATCTACAAATCACTTTTTGGTTTGGAGAAGGTTGCTCAGTGTGAATTATCTCAAATTATTTGTAAACCTTTTGTTATCCATGAATATTATCCTTTTAGCATTCAGCGTATCCCTCTGTTCGTCCGCCATCCATCTCTTGGTGGGTCAGAAAACGAAATGACAGATCCAAATACTCTAAAATTTTGTAATTTAGAGTTGGGTAGGCACAAATTTCTCAGACATATTTCTTTGTTTGTGTCACTCAACTTTACTATTGATCTTATTTTTTATCATTATAACAAAAAGCTATTATCTCGATATAAATCATTTAGAATGTTATTTATCAATTGAATTGATACAAATAAATATACAGTAAATAAATATAAAGAATGTGTTACATAATTTGAAAGCATATTGGGAAATTATAGCTTTAGTTTTACATTCACCTCTCCGAATCGTTGGTTCAATAGCTTTGCAGAAATTATATCAGACACCCAAAATGTTTAGAGAAATAGTCACGACACTTTTTATCGGTACTTGTACTCTTCAAATTCGACAGAAAAACTGAAAATTTGCAAACATTGAAGGCAGTTCTGGTGTGTTTAAACGAAAGCAATGGAATGGGAAGAGGAATCATTTTCTGACGATCTACGAATCCAATTTACGGTCGTCTCGTGAGGCCTTTTTAATTATTGTTGATTCGTGTGCCGATGAGACTGTTGACGGCATTCGCTGTTTTCGAAGCAATTTCACGGGACAGGGTCGCGTCCGTGGGCGACGCCGGGTCGTGGCAACCGGCCGCTGTAGGTCATCGCAGCAGAAAATTTACTTCCTGACATGCGATTAAGCCCACACAGCGTCCGGCTCACTGCCGCCAGTGAGCGATGGCTGCGCCAAATTCCCTCATTCTCTCGCGGAACCCTCGCTTTATTAGGGTGCATACGAACTGCCAACGAAAATGGATTACGGAAACTGTTTGCCCATCGTGCGGCGTGCCTCACTTTTATCCTCATCAATCCTTTTCCTCAATCTTTCATTCCTATTCTCTACAACTTTTATTGTTACAACCGTTATGTAACGTTTCCCCCCTTCATCATATTTCATTCTCTTTCCCGCAGGTTCGTCATCCCCATTGATGTTTCGAATTGTCTTCTTCATATTTCTTTTATTGAGTCCCCCTTTACATTCACGCGCCCAGTCGATTCTTTAGGTGCCCGACACTACAAAATAAATATAATCAAATCGCGTAAAAGAAGCACGTCCTTTTTTGTGAAATACTTTCTCTTTTATCGAGTCATTTCTTTTCAAAATGTCACAGATACCATAAAATTTACTCGCAGATCTAAATTAAAACGTGTACCTCTCAAACGAACACAATAACCTATTAATCTCGTTCAGCCGTTTCATGTGTTCTTTGTGTTATCCCTTTTTCCTGTCATCTCTTCATTTCTTCCTACTGTTTAGTGTATGTGAATCTGTTACTCCTCAGACATTGCAACGTATTCTACTTATTTGTGTCCTTCATTAATATATTTGTTAACTGAAATTTACGATAGATCTGCAGTTTTTAAACCATATTTGTGAAAATGTGTATTCTTTATCAGGAATTCAAATGATCATTTTAAAATATTACTTCATTCTATTAAGTTATTAATGTCTGAAATTTCTCCATATTGAGAAACGCATGACATTATCAGTGGAAAAAAAGTTAACAGACGAAGTAGTCCCAGTAAAATCAAGTGGATAAAACTGGAGTGTCACTCATTGGAGGCTGGTAATAGACTGAAAAAAAAATCGAAATGAAAGCAAATAAAAATTATACAATTGCTTCTTTACTGTGTATTAATAAATTTTACAAATAGTCTCTCTTTAATAGTCAATGGCACTTATTAACTAGGCAAAGTGTTAAAGTAACATCCCTACGTTGAAATTCAACTGAGCCTACCACTGAACGTACCATATAAGATTGCTTGTTCTTCATAAAAGTATCTGAAAATTCGTATCAAAACGCAAAAGTCATCTCTGTTATTCATCCAAGACGTGCAAACGGTAGGCGAATTCATGGTTGAGGCTATGGGTTCATGTCCCTTCCCCTCTTCCACACTGTATTCATTTTTAACTTGAAAAAACATAAGAATAAAAACTTAATGAACAAATAAGTAAATATGAAACTATGCGATATAATTTTAGAAATATATTTTTGTTTTCTTTTTACGAGGTTTAGACCCTGAGACTTTTTCTCTCCCCTCCCCCCCCCCCCCCCCCCCCCCCCCCNTATAACCGCGCAACACAACTCCCGCTCTGGCTGCTGAACCGAAAGTGTGGGCGCGGGGATGAAAGGGGAGGAAAATACACGTTGTTCAGAAAACATTTGTCATTCGCAGCAAAGGGTCTACTAATCCGGCGCACATCTTCTGGATTCCCCCACCGATCACGAATGTACGACGAAGGGCAGTGTACGTCGAAGGGGCGGTAAAGCCGCTTTCGTGGAAAGAGTGACCATCTCACTCCATTGGCAGTTCCAGCCGTTGTTTGCAAGGTCGCTAGTAGCCTCCAGGCGAGAGCGGGAGTTATGTTGCGCCAGTTATACCGAACCAGCCATCGGAGGGAGGAAAACCCTATCTGAAAACCTCACTTAGATCAAACCCGTGCTCACCTGCTTGGCAGTGCGTTTGGAGCGAAGACGATCACTAAGCTAAAGCTTTCGGTAGAAAATAAAATAATAAATGTACCTCCAACCAATAGTGCAATTTTCTGCACCCCATTAATGTTGAAACGAATGAATTGTACTTTCTAATTAAAAAACAAAGGCACAGGATTCTCGCTCGGAAGGTTATGAATTGCTCACATTTCGTTTTCAAAGTAACATTCATAATAGTGATTCGCTGTATGGAACTTCTTCTATTGGAACAGGTTTTTATGAAGTGTGTGGTTTATGTCTTCAAATAAAGAATTGCGACTTTCTTCGTATATTATTGCGAATACCTTTTTAATTGCTCCAGTAGTACAATGTAAAATAATAGTAGAAGTTAACAGGTCCACTGAAAGCATTAAATTGTGAAAAAGTGTATTTGCTTACTATTTTAATGCGTTTTCGTCTAGAGCTACCTAAAAGGAGTGTCAGATTTATGTCATACTATGAGAGAAAACAAACTGTGAGTTCGAGTCTTCAATGGCCGACAAACCATTCATAGTTCATTATACAAAAGTTTAAAAAATATTATGTGCAAATTGGAGAGTGTATTTTAAAAAAGTCCCAGTACTGAAATGGATTTGCTGATTGCTTACATATTTATTATTATTAATTAAACACTAAAGTGGGAAATTGATAATAAGTTGGCATAAAAATGAAACAATATTCAAATTTGCTACTTTATTATCTGTATCAGAAGGAAGGACCTCCCCAGCCAGTTAACTGATAAAAATAAATTACTTATAAGAAATATCCAAGCTGAAAGAAATGTGTATTGTATTGGTGATATAATGTACTTTCAGTGGCTACTCCGAATAACATGTTTCCTGTCACTCTCATCAATGGTATGAAATTTAACAGAGAAACTAATTTATTCGTATGGTGAACAAACTTATTCGAGTTTGTAGATCCTAAAAACATGAACTCTTGGTCCTAAATTTTATAAATGGTGCCCAATTCAGTCATATTGTAACTTATTTTAGATTCCAAAGACGTCAATTTTTCGTGCCTAATATTTATATGCCACAGTCTTGTTATAACTATTTCAATTGCTTTCCTATTTCAAAATGCGCCCCCTCATCAAAATAATTGTGTTTAATTTGATGATATTCTCTGTTCTATCGAAGTTTACGATTCCATGTCTCTTTCGTGCCGAGTCAATTGTTTCTCGTCTCTTGAAATGAATACTTTTGCACCGTAGTAAATAAATGTACTCCGCAATATTGCAAATACTAATCAAAGAATACCAGCTTTGTGTTAATTCTCCCCAATTCCTCTTCCAGTGAAGGAGCGATAATAGGGATACAGAACGTGCTCGAGAGGATCAAAAACAAATTTTCCTCTCAAAGAGCTACGAGCGTAAAAGTGTGCGTTGTGACTGGCTGCGATGGTTCGTCGCCATGAGAGGAATTGTGAGAGTAGTGGACGCTTGTGCTAAGCCGCTCAGCGCGCGATTCTCGCTCGCATCAACTTGTCAAGAGCTGCTGGGCGACGCGACGGCGCGGGCGGAGGTGCTGGGGCGAACAATCGGAGAAGCGAAGGAAACGAAGAATGACGAGAAGAAGTGATGGGACGGTGAGGCACGAGGAGTCTGGGAGCGAGTTAACGGAGCGATGGCGAGGACGAGGGAAATGGCGGCCGAGCGGAACGGATGGCGAGAGAGAAACGAGAAGTTCGCCGCGCTGGGAATTGTGGAGGGGACCCAGAGATGGGATTCGCAGTCACTGGGAATATTTTGAGAGAGAAAGGAATGGCTTCGAAGTATAGACGAACGATAAAGGGAGCAGAGATAATATATTTATTACATTTGCCAGGAAGAAAGGACATAATTCTCCAAACGTTGCCGGAGGACTATTACAGAGAGACCCAAAAGTATAAAAGCGCAGAGACACGTGTGTAATCGGGTCAGTGTACAGAAAGAATAACATCTCCACCAAATTGACAAACATTAGACCGTTCTCTTTAACTAATCACTAATATTACGCTTAACTATTTATAATCGACTCTTGAGTTTCGTCCTAAATGTCTCGAGAAAAATTGTGTCTTTTGATTACTAATGTATATGCATTGCGGGATGGTTTCCAGACAGAATTTGATACCTATAGGCAAAAACTGTACTATTTTAATATTTAACCCACATAATTCCCAATAAACACTGTTCTGGTGGTTGGCATGTGGGTAATAATCTATTCCTGGGGAAAGTTGCGAATTCTGGCTTTACTTATTTCATTTGACTTGAATACGTTAAAGAGAAATTGTGAAAAACATATCACATTTAATTCAATGCTTTTTGATAATTTTGTATAAGTTAAAAATCAATGCAGGTGCCTCCGATCATGTCATGCACATCAGAGAATAAGAATCCTCCTCCCGATTTTCGGTTAAATACACGCTAATGAAGCTGCAACTGTATCCACTAACTTTGATCGGCAGAGTAATCTTGATCCCCAACAATATTTTTTCAAACCAGTCTTCCAAGGCATTACCATAATTCTCAAAGGTACTGTGCTATGGGGAAGTGGGTCTGAGGAAAGAAAAAATTTTCACTGCGCAGAATGGGAGGCTGCCATTTGTAAGGGTAACCGACATTCACTTCTCTGGGGCACTAGAGTTCCAGGGAACGAGCACGAGATGCCGTGTAGCAAAGCCCCAAACCCGAGCACCTATATCAGAGCCCCGAACCCAAGACCTGTATTAGAACACTCGTACCCGATTACCGAGCACGTGAGGCATATAGCTACCGTGAAACGGTGTTTACGAATTAAACGTTTGAACCCATGGCTGCGATTTTCTGCCACCATCATGCAAGCACACACAAAAAACGAGAAAAATTCAACAAAGATATCTAGCGAAGACCAAAACGCTACATCTCTTACCGCAGATGACACTATTTGGCGGATACTGATTGAAAAGATTTAGGATTATTTTTCCACTCTGGGACACGTCTCTCCATTTCAAGGTAAAACCATGTCTCCAATTCTCGGATCTGAGAACTCTGCACTGCACGACTGCTGCACCTTTCAGGGGTTTGAGTGTTCGGTTATCGTCTACTTCAAAAAGATAATGAAAGAAGTTTTAATCCTCTTAAATTTAAATACCTGATTCTAACAAAGTGAAACGTGATTCATTTACACTCCTCCGTGGCAACAAAACGCATTAACAAGAATTAATTAATGAAGAAATTTGCTTTGTGCACAGTACGTAAATATCTTAAATATCAGGCAAATTTACTGAAAGCATTTTTTGGCAACATTTTATGCTCTTTATGTCGTGATCAAAAGTCCAAAGAACTATCACCTACGTGAAATAAACTGTTTAAAATGTCAAAATAAGCCATTATTTCGAGGTGAGAAACACTTGATTCTTCCACAATTTGAACGAATTGAACAATCCCCGGAAGGTAAAATGAATTATATTTTATGTAAGTTATTTGTGTTTTGTTTTTCGGCATAAAAAACGTTCACCACTTGTGGATCCTTATGCAGAATCATCGATTGTTTCATTGTTCATCAACCTCCGTTATTTTCTGCAAAATGTTTACTTGTCGTAAATATAAATGCATACAAATATTTATTATCACTACGGTGTGAGGATCAGTATGAGTAAAAGTAACAGTAAACTCTACTCGGCAATATACAAGCATAAAAAGCATGTATAGTAGTATACATTACGTATTCGCCATATTTAAACATTTACTTCATTCGAATTCGATTTAGATGCTTATTCCACAAACTATATCGTCGCCAAGTTTTAGTGACTGATTTGACACTTTTATTACGAACATCGATGAATAAAGAAAGGAAGGAGACCATTACATTTTTCCAGTTTCCGTAATACGATGGTGACTGGTTGTGTATTTATACCGTGACTAGTGGATTCAATTGGTCAATGATCTCTCGTTCAAGTATGCCCGGTTGAAGAGCCGAGCGTTTGAGGAACGTGTTGCTCACATATTCCTACGCCAACTCCCCGGGATTTCCGTACCCAACGCACCTAAACCAGTTTCACTAAATATTTGCTGGAAATAACACGATTTGATGAGTCCGCTATTTTATTTTCAATTACCGGCTTTGTAGGTATTTATCTTCCTTCAACTTCTTCCTCTCAATACTTCATGGATATTCTTCTTCAGTCATTAAGTCGATTTATTTTTATAATTGATTTTATCAACTATCCCAATTCCCTTATTAACCTCTAATTCACCACCCTAATTTATTCCCTTTATATTCAGTTAGCTATCCATTACTTGTCGTCCAGCTTAATGTATTTGTCTAGAGCGCAATTTCATTGAGGATCCCCGTTACTTGCTAATGTTGTTGTAATTTAGTTTTGTCAGCAAATTGAAAAAGAGGCTCTTTTGAGGTTGGGGTTCAAACTATCTCGTCCCCTCCTCGACTCGTCCCGGCCGCGCCCTCGCACCTGTCCCCGCCTCTCGCAGCACTTGGTCCTGACGGAGCATGCGCCCGGAAGTGAAAGCAGCCGACGGCGGTGGAAGGGAAGCGGTAGAAGGCTGTGCTGCCCTTGACGTGCCCTGCGCCTGCAGCGGCGGGGAAGCCTTGAGTGTGTACGCTTGCGGCGGGGATAGAGAACGGGGAGAACCGTGGGTGGGACTAGGAGCGAGTAGTTAAGGTGCATTGGAGCGAAGGAGAATGGGGGAATTATGGAGCGTGAAGGCGTAATGGAGGAAATGGAGATTGTGGAGTGTTGAGGCGTGGAATGGGGAATGTAGATGCATCTTGCGTTTCTGCGAATGATGTTGACTGTGATTACACGGGCGGAGATTTCTGAGTAGTGAGATGGACGGGTGAAAATCTTTTAGAAATATGATCTCGGGCTATGAAAGAAAAAGATTCGTGTCCATGAAGGAACTTACAATATAAGACAATAAAAAAATTTAGAAAATGGGTAAACATATTTTTGAAAATTTGCCCAATTCTTGTGCATCATGTAACCACAACCACGACGTAAGAATACTACCAACAAAGTAGGTGATAAGAAGAAATAACAAGTTGTAAAGAAAGTAAAAGGAACGAGAGTATGAAATAAATTTGGATGAAAAATCTGATCAGAAATTCCCAGAATTTTTCAGTCGACAAAGCTGATTTATCAGAATTGGAAGTTCTGTTGAGGACATTCCACTCCGTAGACTCAAGTATGTGTGTGTGTGGGGGGGCAGTAACGGGGAAGATTCGAATCGGGGAGGGAAGACGAAATATCTCATGACGTCACTAGCGCGCACGACCCCAAACTCCAATTATATAAAGCAATTCGAAGATAACCAAGGCGTTCTACATCAGTCTGATGCGCAATTAATTAAATTGAATCCCTTAGTTGTTGCGCGATGGATTTTGCACAATGGAGGGTTGCGCATTTCTGTTTGTTGGATATAAACAGGAACCTAAACTTCGAGTTTCATTAAATTAAATAATCTCAGCATATTTACGTTAAGGACTGCCACGCTCAATCATAATATTCTCAATTATATAATTTCTCTTATTATAATTGATGTGTTATTTTAAATGTGTTTGTTTCGTAATTGAAGAACTTGGAAATTTCGACAGCTCTCCTTGCAAACTTACGAGTAAAAGGACGAGAGAAGAATTGCACTATACCTCTCGCAAATGTGATTTTAAAAATAGTATTTTCAGAGCAATGACATTCGTCACACTCTTATGGGTACTTTTTACTTAAATGTCGATATATTTTTACTTAATAATGCGGAATCTTGGTTGCCTTTCAGCCTACTTCTTTCTCCAGCATCTTTCTATCTGGAACAAAGTGATACTTCAATCCCATAATTTTCATTCAATTTTTTTGGCTAAGAAATACTTTAAACTATTCCTTCGAATTTATTTCATTGCAGTAAAGAGTGAAAAATTAGGATTTGGAAGGTATTGAATAGTACCTTTGGGAAGTTCATTTTAAATCTATATTTATTCTTGCTCACAGATGAGTCCATTCTGACATATTCTCGTATGTTTCTGTTAGGTAACAAAAATATATTTTCTCTTTCTGTAATCAATGTGTTTTTTCAACTGGGAGATAGATAAAAAAAATTACACCCAATAATTTTAATATTTCATTCTTTTTCGTACTATTTTGAAAGAATATTGGGCAATTCAATAAGATTGTTCACCTCAAATGCTTTCTAAAGGGTTCAACGAATTGTTCCGAGAATTATTAATAATTTCTCGCCCCCAAAACAAACGAAGGCTACACTAGATGCGCCGGAAAAACTTGCTCCACTTCAAAGTCAGTGTCACTCTTTATGACCGGAAACGTTTCAATATACACAATGTTGTTACTCTCCTGTTTGTTTAAATTGAATAAAATGTGATGTTTGTTTTCTACTTGGACAGTGCTGAAAAATGATATATTTTTAAAATTCAATAAAAGAGTCCATATATGTCCCGTTCAAACAGATACAAATCATTTGAATAAGCCAAACGATTAGCTACGTGAAGTGACTTATCTTAATGAAATTATCCTTTCGCCATCTGTATATTAAATAATATTATCTTTAACATGCAATATACTACGCAGTATAGATATGAAATAACTGTTCCTTAATGTTGATGATGAAATAATTTGTTCCGTAATTTTGAAGGTCCCTAACTTCGTAGTGCACTTCCTATTCAATGCAACAGAAAAAACATCGAAACTTGCACCAAACTATTTGGAAGAAAAAAGCTCTAAAACTCTGATAATTTGTATGTTTAACAAATGAACCTAATGTTTCTTTAATTGAACTCTGAATAGTAATATTAATAATATTAAGTTTAAGAGAATCTGTGAAATAGACTTTCGTTTTAATGTTCCGTCGAGTGTCGTGCATGCGATATATAAAAATAACTCGGTATTGTAATGACCCATTCTGTAAAGTTACACTGCCTAATTCTGTACTAACTTATAAGAAATGTTCAGGAAACCAGTTGTGTTTCTCTTCGAGGCAAGTTGAAATGATTGCATACCCACTAGGCGTTTTCCTTCTTTGGGGTGTGAAACTGTGGGCTACGTCTTAAGCTTCTGAACAAAACCTTAACTTAGTTAAAAGAGTTCAGAATCATCCCCTATTTACTGAATCCCTTTTATTTCAATACATTACATTTCTGCGTGGCACCAGAAATTTCATACCATCATTTTTTAAATATATAGACATATTTCTCTATAAAACGCACTTCACTACATGTTGCTCAAAGTAAAATGATCTGCCCAAAAGTGTGTAGAAACTACTAAAAATGTAACAAAATTGCAAAAAAGTATTTGTGCGAATTTCGATTTTTTTTGTCAGGGGTGAGGTCCTTTTTTCATGTTCAATTGTCCGTAGTGAATAATGTGCTGAGTATATGACTATGGTAGTAGTATAAGATCTCCAATACGATCGACCTTCACTCATTTGTTTAATATGTAAACAAACAAATCGCGGATGGGTTGCGTTATTATAACAGGTGAAGCCTTTTCTTAATTGAAATAACGTAATTATTATTCTTTATTATTTCTACACGTGCTTTCTCATCTGT
>NNCF01129425.1:656841-676196 GCA_002313205.1 Laupala kohalensis
AGCTTCAAATATAGTGACAATATAATTTCGATGTTTACTGGAGAGACAATGATCAGATCTTCGTAATAATAACGAGCGAAAGTACGAAAGCCGTAAAAAATGTAATAGGACTCACCGGATAACCACTGTACGCGTTAAACAAACAATCCTTGTAAATCAGTAGTAAAAGACTTACCACCTTAATATGGACGAACACTAATACATTTTGCGATATGGAGTTCACAACGTTTCGACTTTCTGTTGAAGGCGTCGTCAGGTGGAACAAATGACGAAGGTCGTAAGTTTTTAATTGTTTATTCTTGTTGATTGTATAATGGATGTTAATTGTAGTAGAATTCTCTAATTTCCATTTAATTTCTTTTGAATACATGTACATTTGTATGAATACTTTTTATTAAATTTTGAAAACAATATTAGCTTCTTCCTTTCTCATATACGTAATATATAGAAAGTATTGTAATCGTGAAAAATTAGAAAGCGAAATTTCGACTGAAATATCTGTTTTGGCGATCCCTGAATCTGAAAAACTGGTTTTTGGCTGAACGTCCGTCCGTCTGTGCGCAGCGATTCTGAGTAAATTAAGGAATAAATTTAATTCGCATTTCATATTTACAGTAGAATTTACTTGTTGTCGATATACGTGCTCTATTTGTTTTACTTTAAAACAAAGGGTACTTCACATGAAGGTCAAAGTACTCTTTTGAATGTTTCTCAAAAAACTACTCCAACGATTTTACTTAAATTTTCTGTACGTAAAGTGCAATTAGTATGCATTACATCCGGATTAGCGGTATTTCGCTTGAAAGTTTGGTATAGACGCAGTAAAATAATTTCTGTCTGCTACACTTACACATTAAGTAACTGTTTCAAGAAGCTTGCATAATATTTAGCAGTGTAAAAATACCAAGCAAACGTAGAATATTCTTTTTGTAGACTGAAGTAAAAAATGATACGATAATGATAAAATATATGAGGACAGCAAACGCACTGCAGATACGAAAATACATCAATTTCTGTCGAAATTGTATTTACATAGCAATTCAACGATATTTATAAGACTGACTTGTCGCTATATGTTTTGAAATAATATTCTGAATATTTACTTTACTTTCAAATTTTAAATAAAAGACAGTAATAAGTTCATCTAGCGACTTAGAGCATGAATAGAACACTGGAAGACGACCAAAGGATGGAGAACCACACGCCAGAAATGACCCTATCACTATAGCATTTTTCTCACTCTATGCTGCAGACGGAAAAGTATGTGCAATGGTTTTGCACCATTAGTTTGTTATTCAATAGAGGTGTAGGCACTGAAAAGGAGATAAATGCCGAAAAGGATATTTTATTGGAGAATGAAGTAAACCAGAGTTGTGTACAGAGGAGGGACATCTTTTAAAAATAATCTTAATCATTTATTTCTTTTTTTTTGGGGGGGGGGGGGCTTTAAGNCTGTTTTAACAACGAAACATAATAGTTGTTGTTTTATTGATAAATCTTTTTTTTTAATTCATGATATTTGGAATAAGAAAACGAATAAGTAAAACTACTGCACTGTATTCGAAGCCCCATGGCACTTGCTTTCTCCTCTTGACCAACTTAGAGGGATATACATCATCCATCTCTTCATGTTCCTTAGCAAATAGAAGATATAAGAAAGACGCCTAGTTCACTAGCCTTGAGAAAAAAGGATGTTTTCGAGACAGAAAGGAAATTTTAAAAACGTTGGCACTTTTTAATGTCAATGCCTCAATTGGTTCGTGTTATTTATTTTTACATTAATAATAAATTTATTGTCAAAAAACAGTACAAACTGCGTATGACCACGTGGAGGACAATAAACTAATTTACTCTCCGGAAGCAAGCAAGGGACCATCCCATCAATTCCGATCAAGGGCCCTAAGGCAGAGGCGGACTCAAAAATTTCAGCAAAAGTTCCTAGATAAGATAAAAAGTTAGCTGCGAGTTATAATACTAATAGAATGTCAATATGTTTGTAATATTACGCAAAAAAATTAAATGTACAAGTTATTATCGAACTATAGATTATGCTGAGAATAGTGTTTACAAATCATAAGAATTGAAATGAAGATTTGTTGTATTATCCATGGTAGACCCAGAAGGTTACTGAAGATGATGGCTAAGCCATCGAAAGCAATCTACGGCAAAAATAGTCATCAAGGATACCTTAGGAAATACTATTTAAAGTTTTTTTTTTAGAAAATGCTTACGAGAAAATTGTTCTTTCCTTACTCCAGGTGAACTCCAAAATATTTTTTCAAATTTTCTGAGGTTTGTACTATTGCAAAGTTACAGAAGTGTAGTTCTTAATTTATTACTGACACATGGGATGGTAGTTTGTTTCTTCAATTTCATTTCAAAACACAAAAGTCAAAACAATTTTTCTACTTAGTCCGTGCGCCCGTCTCCTTTGCCGGCTTTTGAACTGTTTTGTTTCACGAGATACTTACTGCAGTTCTAGTGTGTCCCATTGGAACAGTGTTTCACGTTAACTCAATGATAAAGAAATAAATTTATTGTAAAAAAAGCAGTACAAACTGCGTTTGACCACATGGAAGACAATAAAAAAATTACTCTCTGAAAGCAAGGGACCATCCCATCAATTCTGATCAAAGACCCTAAGGAAGAGGCTGATTGAAAAATTTCAGCAAAAATTCGTAGATAAGACAAAAAGTTAGCTACGAGTTATAATACTAATAGAATATCAACATGTTTGTAATTTAACACAAACAATTTATTTTACTTGTACGATTTATTATCGAACTATAGATTGCATGCGAGCCTATAATGTGAAAAATTACATTTTCCTTTTCAGTCTGAAACTCAAGGGATTTCGAGAAGCATCTTCGAATGGCTTTCTGTCGTTGATGCAAATCGTATTTGCAACTGTTCTCGAAGTATCGAACACTTCGTGAGATGGTTTTCGCGAAATACAAGTCGCGTTTGGCTGCCTGATGAATCAAATTCGCACACCTGGCGTCGTGAAACCACGAGTTCGACCCAGAGGAGGCCGACGCTCGCGAGACCTCACCAGATGGCGTGCTCTGGCCTTCCTTCCCCACCTCATCACCGCTCCCGCGGCGGGGAAACCACTCTCGGGTCACTGGGGCCCGGGCGTCGGATGCGGGGTCGCCGTTCCCCGTCCCCCTTGACCCCGCAACAAACCACGCGTCTGAGAGACGCGTGCATTGCGGTGCGGCGGTGCGCATGCTCCGTGGCGCCCCGCCGCCGCCATTTCGCGCGGTTCATCGCCCCCCCCCCCCCCGCAAGCAAATGGACTCGTAATGCGAGTGGAGTCGCCTCGGGAGAGAGCCGACCGCTTTTGAGAGAGCCGTCGCCGGTGCATTGACGGACCGCGAAGTTATTTGCACGGGAAGACGTGGGCCGCTGCGACGGCGGCGGACGGGGAGATATGTGCGTGCGCGGGAGACAAGAAGCTAAGCGAAATTCGCGAGACTGATCGCCTCCCCAATTTGCCAACCCAGTATTTCATCCTGGGAAGTTCCATCGAGGAATATCCCGCCGTATCGGAATGTGGGGCTCACGATATGTACAGCCGGTTGAGCGACATTCTTACATAATTTGCAATATTCGAACACTCTTTAAGGTTAAATTAAGGTCAATACTCAACAAACTCCTTTAACGCTAGGAGTGATTTGGTAATGGCCGAACTATCAGAGAGTGAAATATTCCAAATTTATTTTTGAAAATCATTTTAACTTACTTGTAACTAGCGCACCAAAACCAACAGGGTATTTGAATTGAATTTTATTAGTGGAGATGGCTCAGGTCACCAGGCTTGTTCTCCAACCATTTCAAATAAACCTTACTTCATAAATGAAATGATATTACAATATTACCACCTATGGTCCCCTCCGTGGCTACGGTGTCAGCGTGATCGCTCGTCACCAAGTCATCCCGGGTTCAATTCCCAGGAGGGGCAAGATAAAATTTGTAGCTTTTCATTTCCATGTTTCAGTTTAAATAGCTGTGTTGTATGAGAAGATCACCTTCTGCGGCTAACAAACGCTCTCTGCGACTGACAACCGCAGTTGTAATACTCGGACACAGCAAATCTGGATCCTATCAAGACGCCGTTCCTTCGATCTCTGTAAAATTCACGATGTGTCTAGTGAGTAAACTCACATAAAAACTGAACCTTACTGGCAGTCGTCATTCGCGTTTCTTAGCTGGACGGAAAGAGATACGTACGTACATACATACATTACCACCTATGATACCAAATAAATCAATACAATATTTAAATATTACAAAAATGTCTAGCAGTAATAAAACGAATGTTTGCTAATTTAAGGAATTCTGGAATCCTGGCCCGGTTTTCCTTCGGGTAGAGTTTTTGCTCCGGTTTTCCTTCGGGTAGAGGCGGATTTCTTATACAGGTTCTCTAGGCTTTGTCTAGGGGCATGTTTATTGTAATAATAAATCGTGAATTTAGTATTATTTCAATTCTTAAACACTATACTCCGAACAATCTATAGTTCGATAATAATTTGTACATGTAAATTTTTACGTTAAATTACAAACATATTGACATTCTTTAGTATTATAACTAGCAGCTAACTTTGTATCTTATCTAGGAATTTTTGCTTAAATTTTTAAATCCGCCTCTGCCTTAGGGCTCTTGATCGGAAATGGTGGGATGGTCCCTTGCTTGTTTCCGGAAAGTAAATTAGTTTGTTGTCCCCCACGTGGTCATACGCAGTTTGTACTGTTTCTTACAATAAATTTATTATTAATATTTATTATTATTAGAACTCTTGACAACAAATTTAAAAAAAATCATTTATCTGCATTATTTTCACATATTGATTAATTCGACTAAGCATCATGTTATGATAATACTAAACTTCATTAATAATTCTAATTTAATAATAATATTTTCTTAAAAATGCCTACGTAAAATTTTAAAAATTAGTTTTCCAGTAAAGTAAGTGTTTTGAATATGGAAGAAATGTGAAAGGGACGAAGAGAAAATTTCAAAGCAACAAATCAATATGTTCTTAATGGGACTTTGAAAAGCATTTTTAGAGTTGCTATAATAACCCGTCCTATTTTTGAATTCGTAATATTCTTCTTTAGAATTTGCATGCAGTGATACGTAGACCAGAGCGAGGTTATCGTAAACTCAGAATATATTTTTTGTTCCCTCACTGCCAGTATCCGCTTTATTCAATACTCTGGCAACAGTGTTCCAACGTAAGGCGATATTTCCCAGTGCCCTTAACTCGCCCAGAAAAGTATTGTTTATCGCCAAATCAACCGCATCTTCTGTTTTGCAATGAATATAATTTAAATGATTTCTTCTTGTATACTAACTTCTTCACTTTTAGTTCGTACATGAACAGTTCATTATAGTTTTGGAATTTTCTATTTTATCGTGCGTTCAAAAGACTTGTGCTCGAAAGGGGTGATTTGTGCTGAAAGGGTGCTATTACCCCCAGAACACATTCTTATCAAAGGATAAGAGTTTAATAGTATTGGCGTGGAAAAATTTGCTCTTTAGTATTGCAACTAACTTTCAAACTTTATTATCAGCGAAGCCATTAATGTACGGTTAATATTTTGTTATCGCTGCCCCATCGTCTGCCTACATTTAGAACAACCTGAGGCTCTTGGTTCCATAGAAGAGTAAATTCTATTAAAACAGCAGCAATTGTTAGAAAACTGCCAAAACATAAATAAAAAGGAAAGGAAAGACAGAAAGAGCGCGAGGTATAGTGGATAGGAAGACCGACAGAAAATAATTGAGTTTTATGATACGAAAAGGGATGAAATATACATTTTCTATCGTATACTATTGTGTTCCGTGTTAGTTGATTTTTTTTCGTGAGATGTAACGCTGGAAGCTTATACACAGATTTTACTTGCGGAGAGATAGAGGTCCCTACCTTCTGAAGATAAAAGTACACTTTTTTCTTCTTGTATCTGCTTTCTCATATTGACGATTTCGGAAAAAATTGAGTTATGACTGAAATGTTTCTATAAGTTTCATTTTGTAGCCTGGTTGAATAAACTGCAAATTAATCATTAAAGAGAAAAGTCTAGAATTTTGAAGATAGAAAAGCTTGAGACAAGGATAGGGTAGAGATATCAAGGACTCACCACCGTAAACCAAATGCGCGACTGTCGAACATAGAATTTGTATGCTGTCGCATGTCCTTGAGAGTTGTACAAATCTCTTTGAGCAGTTTTGTTTGGCATGTTGAACAACATAAAAAAAAATACTTACAATGTGTCACAAGTAAAAGCTAATAAGTACACTAGTAAAATATTATAATGGACAGCTTCTACTAAAAATACCAGGGCATGATTCGACGTATCACATCTGACCATTTCCTCGTAAGATATTTCATCAGCATTGTCTCGTGAGTACTGCTGAACTTCCGTACTCGGACACTTGCATTCTTGGGATAATACTCCATTAATCACACAACGAATATTCTACTCAACCTGCCTAGTGTGTATACCTGCCTACAAATCACAGAATTATTGGACGAACGTCAACAATGAGAATGGTGTAAGAATGGAATACGCCAGTCAATGTCAAGGATACGTTTCCCTGCAAAGCGTGAATGGTACATGTACAATGAATTGGCGACGAAGAACTAGCATTGCGAGCAAATTTACGTTATCACGTTCTGCATTAAATCAGTATTTAATCAATTGAAAACACAGGAAAATCATTCGAATGACCCGACTCAAAATACTGAAAAGAGATAAGAATATTCCCTTCGTAACCAAATTACAATGTGACACCCAAGAATGATAATCAATAATAGTGATTAATAGATTAATAGAGTGATAAATAAATTTATTGAAAAAACACTTAAAACTGTGTATGGTCACGTAGAGGACGATAAACTATTTTATTCTCAAAGCAAGCAATGGACCATCCCATCAATTCCGATCAAATTTTATAATTTCTACGCTGTAAGGTAAAAATCATGCCAGGTGCTCCCAAAATTAGAACAAATATAGTTAGCTACTTGTTATAACATCTACGTAGTATCAAGATAATTACATTGAATAGAATACAAAAAAAAAATTAAGAAATACGTAGGGTAAACCGGAGTAAAGGTTTACATTTTTGACACTTTGATTTTTATACTGGCTTGGAATTCATTAAATCGTCCACAAAAATGGCTTGTGTTGTAGCTCAATATCTCCTCTGCTTAAGGCATAAATGCGAATTTTTAATAAATACATTAAGATTCCAAATTCTTTATTTTTCAAAAAAATATGTTTGAGGTTCGGGGCAAAGATTCGCACTGCGAACTCATCTCCCTTCCTTGCAAATATAAAATATGGAGGTACAAAGTTCCCAGTGGCACTCATAGCACACACAATAGTAACAGTTTTCCATGTTCTGCGAACACAGACTTGCCAACCTCATTTTTTCCAGTTGGAGCAATGAGCTTGGGAATTTTATTGGAAACCGTTTGAACCTCAGTTTCGTCCATGTTGAATATTCTTTGTGGTGGAAACTTGTATTTAAGGGGTGTGTGATCCGAGCCACACTCGCTTTTCGTGGGGTCCTTAGAGATAATATGTTCCTTTTTTAGGAAAATTTTGGTAAAATTTTCCCTAGCCATCTTGGTAGACTCTGAGACTGGGCATTTAATATTGTTTTTCTTAGCGTAAGAGTAAAGTAGAAATCTCAAAGATTTTATGTTGAGCCCGAAAAATCTTTCGTCTAATTCAACACAATGTTGAACCAACTCCTTTTCTTGATCCTCGTTGAAATCTTCCATGAATTACCGAATACTCAATACTTAATTTTATCATATCAGTAATCGATGAATTTCACACAAAAGAGAAAAAGAAAGGAAGAGAAATTTTACTTTGAAACAGTGTCAGAGGCAAAGGTTTGAAGGTGTGGGGCAAAGGTTCGCGGATAGGCACCTGCGAACCTTTGCCCCAAGTCGCTTGCGAACTTTTGCCCTTTCAGTTTTGTTTAGACAGAATTTCTTCCTCGTTGAACTGGGAAACTCGAAATCTATAGGTGTCATCTCAAAGCTTATTATATACTAAACAGATAAAAAGTGGTTGAAACCTTTGATCATTATGTCGAGTACCTAATTTTACGTAAATGTTGCTGAAAAATAACATCGAAAATGAGAAAAATGATTTCACCTCATTTTCTTCAGTGTGCAGTAAACGGAGTCGACGGGGTTCCACAAGGCGACTGACGGGAGGTTGACAAATGTGTTACGTACTGGATTTACGCGGAAAATCTTCTCCCACCTGTTCAAACTTCAATACAAACCTTTGCTCCGTGCGAACCTTTACCTTGGCTTACCCTATGGTATGGGGCCCGGGTTTCAAGCATGTTTAGTCTTGTATTGGAGTGAAAAACGTTTGGCATAAAACTCTCGAGAAGTTTAATATATCAGTCTGGAAATGGTGTAGAGGTTTCATATTAAACGCACCTGAGCAATGAAACAGTGGAACTATTCATTATTATTCAAAATCAGCAAGAGTTCGAGAAAGTCTCCGCTAGTGGAATCACACGTTTTAACAGAGTGAAAACACATGCGACCCATCTAGCCACAAATAGATTACGTTAGACAACAACAAGAAGTATGCAGTCTCCTAAAAATTTCATCTTATATTTCCAGTATATTTTACCTTAGTAAAAGGGAGATCCAGGGAGTGGTCACAGGAGCCACCCCCATACTTTTGATAATACCAAAATATTACCTTAATGTATTATTCATTAAAAATATTTCAGGTTTTTGACTTTTAATGTTTCACGACAGTTTTGGAAATTAAATTATAATTTTATTAAAATTGTTTTAAATTGGAAATATAGAAATTTGTTATTCTGGTACCCTTCTCACCTGAACCCTGGATCCGCACCTTCACTGAACCAATAGTTGTTAATAATCAGTAATGGAGTCTGTCTCCTCTAAATTCTAAAAATTGTTTTATTATCACCAGCAATAGATTTAATAAGTAGGTTACGGATGAATCCGAACACGTGTCATCAGTTTTAGAACACTAAGCATCCGAAACAGAAATCTTAAAATTTTCCCGTGGAACTACTAATCACTCTTAACTTAGCATTTCTTCTATTAATTCCCAGAAACAAATGTAATCCTTTTCTCGATGTTGTAATTCGTTGAGATAGAGTATCATTACTTGAATCCCCTGTTCTTGCAGCGGGCGCTTAAGATGATACAGATAAGAGAGCAGTTGAATGGGACATAACTTTCATTTTAACTAGCACTTGGGAGATATAAACCTCGTTATTCTCTGCGTGACGTTTTGCTTAAGACAGATCCGTTCAGCTTGCTACTCGTTAACTCTTGACTTCCCTGGAATATATATATATATATATATATATATATATATATATATATAATACACCATGTTCTTCCAATCTCCATTGAAATGCAATTATTGTTACATCTTTACATCTTTATGCGAAAAAAATGTGCATCATTTGACGTTTACTCTAAAAATTTGTCCATGAAAATTGAATCGAACAATTCATTGCATATAAATCATTGAATTAGGATACGGTTTTGGGTTGCAACGAAGTATCTTTAAGTACGAAAACTTCTCGTAACAAATTCTAAATATACAAAAATATAGAACCGTTTATAATATTCTTTTGCTACCAATTTATTGATGCTAGTATTCAATCCAACATCGTAAAATAGTCCAGACCCTAACCTTGTAATAACGCTTTGTATGTTTGTCCGATTTGTATTAATCATAGCTGGACAAAAAAACGTTAATCCATTCATCTTTAACTAACAAAGTTAACATTTTGTTTAACTTTTAATTTAATTTCTAAGACCATTAACGGTTTAATTAACTTCCATTACATGCAATGGATAGTGCATAATAATGGAAGTAGTGGATAATAATGTTAGATAAATGCATTTATCTTCCGTTAAATCAAGTCCGTTCAGTTTTTTATGCAGTGTTTCCACTGTGGAACGGACAGAGCGCATGGTCAGAAATTTGTCTTGCCTCGATCTTCGAAACGACCTGTCAAGGCCATCATCGGTACTCAAGCGCACATAGTAGAACATCGGGTGACTCAAAGTTGTGGGAACAAAGCTTATTGAGATAAGACGACACGCCTCATGGTCTTATAATTAAGTTCACACTAGGATCAGGGATTCCAATTCGCGAATGCTAAACAAAAAGTAAAACGATTCAGTCATTTGGCGGCCTCTTCCCTCTCTCCACTTCTGCTTCCACACGAACTCTTGTGCTGACGTAGAATTCAAAATTCTGAGTGCACGAACACGATTAGAAAAACTATTTCTTAGTTTACGAACTTCGTGTATTTGCGTTCTGTGATTTTTTTAAATAACTTCATATTACATACCAGAAAACAATATAGTATCGTTTGACGGATTTCATTAAAAAAAAATATTTTGTGGAAGATATTCCTCTCAGATTAAAAATGTAATATGTTATTGTTCATGAAGTGGAACATGCACTTTATGAAAGATGATCTTGCATGAGGAACATATCTTGCTACGTCAAATACAATAAACAAGAAATACAATTAATATTATTTATGTATTCATTTACCTTCTACCCATCATACCCTTCCTACACTATACTTAACCTGTCACAATAAAATATTTGTTTGTTTGACTAAACATAGAATACTTGAATATTCGACTGCTTTATCATTTAAAATATTCAAGTAACTTTTAACGGTTAGCTTTAACTTCCGTTAAAATTTCTACATCATACTAAAGTTTTAACGATTAACGAAGTTAACTTTTTTAGTAACGGAGAAACTGTTAACAAAGTTAAATTTCAGATTAAATTTTCCCACCTTTGATAATAATATTACCAAATTTTAAATCACTTAACGTGTTATGAGCGCGTTGACTGAAGTCACATTGCCAACTACTCACGAAACTTGGAAATATTCACAATAGTAGTTCTTATTAATTAATAATTCATTCTACTGATTTTTTTAAATATTGGATGAGAACACTTATTTTGTTATTTTAGAACTTATAATTAATTTAGACTGTCGTTTGACTCCATGTTTGACAAGGTCTTCAGTCACGTGAAGCGGCTGCCATATCCGTCAGAACAGTATTTTCCACACTTTTTGGTGAATTATTCTTGAAAATACCCCGAAAGATAGGAACGAAATGACGTTAACATTTTCATATTTCCATTTGCTATGTTTTGGTAGGTTTTTTTGCTATGTTAAACAGGTACTTTTTCCAGAATATCAAAAGAACATGAGCCCGCGAAAGGTTCTCCATATAAGTTCTTAGTAATTTAAAGTCAAATAATTCAAAATTTTGCGCCGTAAGGGTATGAAAATTCATCGCCACTAGATATAGAATGGTTCAAACTATCATTTAAAACATTTTTGAATGGTACTTAAGCCTAGTCACTCTGACGCACATGTATATGGGCCTTCTTTCACATTCTGGGATATCCAGGATCACATAAAGTCATAAGATTAGTACGTCTCATCTTCCCCAATATTTCTAAGAAATGTGAATGAAGGAAAAGGTACATTCATCATTTTCATTAAATATATTTAACACAAAGTGAAAATAAAATTTATCAATTTTCCGATTTTTCAGGTACCTTGAAGTTTCAGCTCTGTAAAGTTTCTGTCCGCTTTTACTTAAGGGAATTTAACATGGATACCATTCTAAGAAACAGTCGCTCGCAACTGACATATTACCAGACACAGTGGTCCATCTTTGCGTGAGAGGATTAATAAATTGTAGTATGCTCGGCGGAAAACATTGATTATAGACTTATTATTTAACTTGTCTCTAGAAATTTAAACCGTTATAAAAGTATTGTGATTGTATATACAACCTATTAAGTAGGCAAGTTTTTATTTTCACACACAACGGTTCGACCGCTTTTTGAGTCGTCATCAAATAAATGTAATAAAATAAATAAAATTACAACATTACTATGAAGAAAGATGGAGAAAGAAAATAACGAAACAATTTTCATTCTGATACTATCAACTTCAAATGCATGGGGGGAGAATTTGGAAACACTCATGAAAACCTGCAAGTAGGAATTACCTGCAAAATTCCTGATACGTGTACGATGTAAAACTTTCTATTTACAAATGTTAATTTACGAGCTTAGTGCTCTGAAAATCGGCGACGTACTTTCTAAGGAGTTCAAATTAAATGAGAAAACAAAAATTTATTGTGCGAAGTTTTTGGAAACGGTTGCAATGGGATGCAGCTTCCTTTGTGACGTAATCTTTCTTCGATGAATACTTCTGTTCGCAGGCATGGAACAAAGATCATGATCAGCCCTATTCCAAAACAAAGATTGATAATGTTAGATTCTCCATGAGAAGATATCACAGCAGTAATACAGAGTCTAGTAACTGAAAGTAATGTCCTGGAGTGTTGGACATAATAGGTGAAGTTTCAAAATATTTTACCGCGCAGTCATCGAGGTAGAGGGAGGTAGTGTTGCTGAGTGTAAAATGGCGAGTGGAAAGAGGTTCTGCCATAGCAAGTTGTTGGATATTGAGTATGTCTGCGCCATAAATGCATCTCATGTAAAGCACATGAATAAAATCTCCCTTAAAGATATTTTGTAGTAAATTAGTTTGCGTGCTCCGGAGGAAACCGATTTCATTCGATTACGTTTCATTTTAAACAGTAAGTATATAAAAATTGATTTTTTGGAAATATAAGTTCTTTATTTTATACTAAACGTATTCACTTCAAGTAATTATATCTATATTTTACAGAAGATAACGTCAGTCGTTTTACCAAGTGTTGTCAAAGTACTCCCTTTCATTTTACATCAATTCCTCAACTACCCCCACGTTGGTTCAAATGTTACTTTAGGATTCTCTTTTTGAGCAATCAAAAACCCTCGTTCCGATGGCGGATGAGCCTGCGACGCTTATTGTAACTCCGCGATATTCGTTCCAAACTTGTGTATCAATCATACAACACATATAAAATGATAGTGACTTATTCAAATACATTTTATTTCGCATAAAGTCATGTGAATATACACAGTTGTTATTTTCTTTCCAAACCAATTTTTTTGTGTTTATTACAACTCAGACCGTCCCAGCCTTTATTTGGCGAACAAAACATACAAGAATAAACGAAAAAACCCTACTGTATACTAATAGTTTCATGGCGCTAGGAGATAAATTCTTTTTAAGAATGAGAATATATTGAATTTCTTGTCCACTGATTCATCCTTTTTGCAAGAAAACGTAATATAATATTCTGAACTGGATCAATGTTACGCATTTCGCGCCCATATTACCTAACAAAGAATATTATTGTCAATACTCGCCTTGCTCGTTGGGGGTTACACCCCCAGACCCCAAAATAACGGGCTTCGCCCGTGCTAAGGCATCCAGAGGAAAAAACTTGTTGCTAGATACAAATGATTCACCGTGAAGTCCATCGAACGCGTAGTGCATCCGGTGACACTTTATATAATAGCAGAAAATAGGTTTTTGCAGTACCGTAAAATAGCAATAAAAATTTGCAGCAAAATGACTGATTTATTGGATGTATTTACTATCATGAATTATTTTCAAATAATAATATGTATTCCGCAGATCCGTTTGTTGTAAACAGTCTAAATTATATTTCTCTTAATTCTTGGTACATGCGTACCAACGTTACTAATCTATATAATAAGAAAATAAATTATGCTTTTATGCTTACAACTTGTGTATTGACACTGCACTAGGTAACATTGATTTAATTATTATTAATTTATGTAACACGCTTTGCACTTTCTTGTATTTATCGTACGCATCTTAATTTCTTAAAGCTGGAAAACAATGTCCTTTCAAAAAATACTATTGTAAAGTTTCAAGTCATGTGTTACATTTATTCCCTGCTGATAGGTAATTAAGTAATAATAAAACTAAAAACGTACGAAATAAAAGTACAATTCTCTCAATGTATGTACAATTGTATTGGATATTGATAATTTATTCGTCGAATGGTAATACTTAAGGCTAACTGCGTTCAAGGAGTAAACAATAAACCACCTTCATGCAAAAGATATTAGGAATAAAACAAATATGAAATTATAATGATACGTATAAAAGAGAGATGCCAGATATAATTGCTTTTTCACGAGAAGCGTTGAAATATGTACTAAAATATTAATCGAATAGAGCCTTAAAAATTAAATAAATAAAGAAGAATTTACTCACTGTATTTCGCTGCGCAGAGCTATAGTAAAAAATAATGAAACAATAAATTGTTGTTTCATTAATCTAAGAAGTATTATTACAATATTTTATCAGAAATAACAAATATTAAGTATTGCATTCATGTGACTCCTTCAATAACGTCTTGTGAAATATACTGAATATTATTTTACACAATTGGTATAGATTTTATACTTATAGTTCATGTTGTTACTAGTCGATACTACTACTACTAATAGTAATAATATAACGAGTTTATAATAATTATAAATTACGCCGTTTTAATAAAAACAAACAATGCACATTCGACTGCAAGTATTCTGTTCACATAAATGTTATCAGAACCCTTCGTCTAGAACAAAACAATATCGATAGCACTCTACAGGGAGACACTCGTTGTACCCGCGGGTGGTTCTCGCTCAGTTTACAAGTAATTTCTGAAGAAACTAACCATCTTTTGAGACTAAAGTTTCTTATTAAAATAACATTGAAACTATGTCATATTGATTCAAACATTCAAATTCCCGAGCTTACAGATATCTTAAAATATTGGGAATTGTTTGTTCCAACAGTTTAAAATCTGTAATATTCGAAAATTATAATGCTTAATAACATAATGAAACAAACATAGATATACAAACATAAATTGACAGACATTGAAATTCTGGTACACGAATATCGATTCGATTTGCTATGCCTCACAGAGCATTGGCTTTCAACTAACAACATCAACGATACTGCTATTTCTAATTATTATTTAGCAAGTTCTTACTGTCGGCAAAATTTTAAAGGCAAAAATCCCCACGGAGGTACGTGTATCTACGTTCGTAATGATATTTTATCTTCTCCACTGACAGGCTACGAGAACTTCTGCGTAGATAGTGTGTTCGAAATTTCTGCAGTTGAACTGACCGACACCGGTATTGTTGTTTTGTGTATTTATAGACCTCCTCAATCAGATCTTGACATATTTTTTCGGAACTTCGAAAATGTTTTAGAACATATCGCACATAAATCTACTAAATCTATCGTTATATGTGGTGATTTCAATATCGATTTCTTGAGTACATCCGACTCTGCACATTCACCAGTTAATCGATTCAAGAATCTTATCGACTCCTTCAACCTTATTACTACGATAAATGACCCCACTCGCCTCTCCGGCTCATCTCAAACATTGCTAGATCAAATTATAGTCAACAATGGAATCTCGTATCTCTCTGAAGTGTTTATCGCCGGATACAGTGATCACCTTGCTCAAGTATTGACTATTAATAATACACTAAAACCGCTTAAAATCCTTTACAAATTTACAAGAGAGTTTAATGACATAAATAAATCCATATTCGTAAATTATTTGCGTGAAGAAACATGGAAAGATGTTTACAATTGCCAAAACACCGACGACAAATTCAATGTATTTATCTCAACATTCCTAAAACATTACAACTCTAGTTTTCCCATAAAACGCAAGTTAATTAACACAAAAAAATACAATAGATGGATCACCCTAGGGATAAGAATTTCTTCAAAAAACAAACGCCGTTTATATTATCTTTCAAAACGCTATAACCAGCCACCCGAATTCCATAATTATTTTCGTAAATATAAGACTATTCTCCGAAAAGTAGTCTATGCAGCTAAAGTTATGGAAAACGACAGGCATATACTAAAATCGAACAACCGGATGAAAGCCATGTGGAATATTGTTAACAATTACACGTCAACTTCTGAAAATCGCGAAGAAAATGTTTCTTTACTAAACGATGGCAAGATCGTGTCAAATCCTCAGGACATCGCAAGTTTGTTTAATTCTCACTTCTCAGAAGTTGGTAAAATAACGAACTCAATATATCCAAATCAATGTCCTCCAATTATTACCACCCACATACCCAATTCTATGTTCACTTCCGAAACTAACGCCAGTGAAGTCATGGGAATCATCAGCTCCTTAAAAAACAAATTTTCACGAGGCATAGATGATATACCTGAGTTTATTGTTAAATCTTCGTCCCACGCTATATTAAATCCACTCGTAAATATTTTTAATAGTTCTTTATCGGAAGGGGTGTTTCCCAATATATTTAAGAGAGCTAAAGTGAAACCTTTACACAAGAAAGGAAACAAACTTAATATTGGAAATTACCGACCAATATCTCTACTACCCACTTTCTCAAAAATCCTAGAAAAATTGTTCTATAAGCGTCTTCTAGATTTTTTATCAAAATATAACATTCTCTCTGACGATCAACACGGTTTTAGGAAATCCTTTTCCACTACAAGCGCCATATTTTCCTTCTTAAACGATGTTACCACATCTCTAGACAGTGGAGAAAATCCTCAGGGTGTTTTTCTTGACTTATCCAAAGCATTCGATGTCATCGATCACGGAATTCTCCTTACCAAATTGCATTCTTTAGGCATTCGTGGACTTCCACATCAATGGCTAACTTCTTATTTAAAAGATAGATATCAACAAGTAGAAATATCCTATACTAAAAATAAAATACTTGAGCGTTGTCTTTCAGAAACAAAGCCACTTACTTGCGGAGTACCCCAAGGATCAATTCTCGGCCCTATACTCTTTTTATTGTATGTGAACGACATGTCATCATCCACATCAGATTGCAAAATGGTTCTTTTTGCTGATGACACTAATTTACTATGTAAACACGCCAATGCTCAAAAAGTTTTGTCTAACCTTTCGACTTGGTTCCATGCAAATCGTCTCATTGTAAACACTGACAAAACAGTGTCTATGTCATTTCACAATAGTATCACAAAATCTTTACCCCAGGTTTCTCTTTCTTTAAACGGAACACAATTAAAAACTGTTACAAATACAAAATTCTTAGGTCTCCATATTCAAGACAACCTCAAATGGAATTGTCACATTGACAATCTTAATTCCCAATTAAGCAAATTGTGTTACGCATTCCGAATCTTAGTTAACGCAGTTAGTCCACGTATTTCCCGTTGCGTATATTTTGCAAACGTTTACTCCCATTTACGTTACGGCATTACCTTCTGGGGTAATTCCGGTCAGAGTATTCAAACTTTCAGAATTCAGAAGAGGATAGTTCGGATAATTTGTAAATCTCACCCCCGAAACTCTTGTAAACCTTTATTCAAGGAATTAAATATATTAACACTTCCCTGCATTTATATTTATGAAACAGTCGTGTTTGTTAAGTCCGAATTACTGAAGTGCCACCCTTGCTTTATACGAAACAGTCTCGTTCACGAACACTATACACGCAATAGTAGTAATATTCATCGCCCTAGAGTGTCAACCACTCTTTGCCAAAAGGGACCATACCATTCGGGAATCGTTCTATATAATTCCCTGCCCAAGAATATAAAAGATATTATGAAATTGAATATCTTCAAATCCGCGGTTAAAAACTACCTCCTGCACCAGTGCTTCTACACTGTAAAAGAATTTATTGATTTTAACAAAAGTTAAATTCGTCTTGTGCTTTATCACGCCATTGCTGTAGTACTTTTTAAACAACTTATAACAATTTCAAAAACTATTTTCTTGCATGATTGTGTTGTCTTATGGCTCATATTAATTTAGTTTTATGTGTACTCAACATTGGCACGTTTGTGTACATAAATTCTGTAGCCCCATCCTGGCCCGGGTTTTTCTCCGGTTTTCCTTCGGGTAGAGGCGGATTTATCATACAGGTTCTCTAGGCTTTGTCTAGGGGCGGGTCTATTGTAACAATAAATCGTGAATTTAGTGTTATTTCAATTTTTAAGCACTATACTCAGAATAATCTATAGTTCGATAATAACTTACATGTAATTTTTTGCTTAAAATTACAAACATATTGACATTCTATTAGTATTATAACTCGCAGCTAACTTTTTATCTTATCTAGGAATTTTTGCTGAATTTTTTGAATCCGCCTCTGCCTTAGGGCCCTTGATCGGAATTGATGGGATGGTCCCTTGCTTGCTTCCGGAGAGTAAATTAGTTTTTTTTCCCTCCACGTGGTCATACGCAGTTTGTACTGTTTTTTGACAATAAATTTATTTATTTATTTATTTATTTATATGCATTCAATAGTTACTTGGTTATTAATATAAGAATTATATCAAAAGGAACTCAACTTGTCAAGTTATTACAAAACACACGTATCCACAAGAAGTAAAGAACTACTAACTTACAATAATACGTATAAAAGAGATATGAATGATATAATTGCTATGTCACGAGAAGTGTTGAAACATAAACTAAAATTTTTGTATCGTAAGAGCCTTAAAATTACATAAATGTAGAAAAATATATGTATAAAGATATATGAAATCATGAATATATTTACAATAAAATGGTAAATCATTAAAAGAATCGCAAAAATAATATTCAAAATATACTTTACTTCTTATCTGGAACAAGGTTATGCAGACCAAATTGAATTAAAAATTTACGAATTCACATCAGCATCGACTCTGGAACCCTCTGCTTTCGAGGTTCTCAACTTATCTCCTACACCACCCAGGAATTGTTACTGAGTCACATTTCATAGCTTACAAAACATCTTAGGGTTTATCGCTAATGGCGTCAATTTCTAAATCTTAACAGTATTTTTGATGATATGCAGACATTCAGTCATGCATTTATTTATAATTGCAGTTAACTTAAGTTTGAAAACTGAAATTTCTTTGCATTAACACAGATGCTAAGGAATCAACAGTTTAAAACGTGTAATATTCGAAACTTATAATACTTAATAACATAATGAAATGAACATTGATATATGCTTACATTAGATACTTGGTTAATAATATAATAATTATATGAACAGTTAAAAGGAACTCAACGTGTCAAGTTGTTACAAAACGCAAGTATCCACAAGAAGTGAAGAACTACTACGCACCTTAATTTCTCGTACCTATCGTACGCACCTTAATTTCTCGAGGCTGGGAAACAATGTCCTTTCAAAAAATATTAATGTGAAATTTCGAGTCATGTGATGTATTCATTCTCTGTTAATTGGTAATTAAATAGTAAAGAAACGCATGTACGAAATTAAAGAATAAATCGATAAAATTTTTCGATAAATACACAACATAATTTTATTGAATATCGATATATTATTCCTTGAGTCGTAATGCTACTGGCTAACTA